>MU225001.1:2517024-2536082 GCA_018584345.1 Thuja plicata | reverse complement strand
TCAGAGGACCAGAGCTCTGATACCAATTGTTGGAAACACTGAGAGGGGGGGGGGGTGTGAATCAGTGTTTAGCTAATTATTCTATTTCAGCACTTTAAACATAAATCAATTAGATGTCACTTGAAGCTTTAACACAAGATCACATAACACATAATATGATTACAGGGAAACCTTGATTAGAGGAAAGCCCCGGTGGGAATTAGTACCCACAAATACTGCACTAGTATAATGAACCTGTTAAAGTTCCTTTGCCCTAGTAGGAGCAGTCATTACAATGCAAGTACAATGACCTGGTTAAAGGCCTGACCCTGTTAGGATTCCTTTATAAACAACCCTATTAGGGGTGAGGACTCGCTGTCCAAGAGCTCACTACTCAATGAGAAAGAAGGCTACAACCTCCTGAGAATAGATATGCACTATATCCAAGAGTGAACTGCTGTATGTGACACACATGTTTGATCAATTCCAGTTATGTGCTTATGCCCTTATCTTCTTTAAGGGTTTTATCTCATACTAATATCTTCATACTACTCTACTATATATATTCTCTGACTATTTCTTTGACACTTCCAATATATCTTTACATTGCATATATATATGTTTATGCCTGAATAGACACGACTATAAACAAGACCTTAGTCGGCCCAAAAACAACATTCACAACGCTTCCAAACAAATTGGCTTAAGCATGTTTACAACAATGTTTAATACATGATTACAAACTTATTAAAATAGGTGCTTAGCCTTTATATAACAAAAGATTACACGCTAATCAAAATCATGAAGTCGGCTTCATACTCTGTATTCTGAACTGCTAGTGTACTTGTTCTTTCTATAACTTGTTCGTACTGCCATTCTATACCATGCGTGTATAGGATAAGAATAACAACATACCATAGAGCTTAAGTCTGAATGTGCATATCCTGATGTGATCGTACACACGTGCGTTGATGCCTTGGTCGACTGCAAGTCACTGTTCTATTCTGTCTTCTACACTTAGTCAATTTTCACTTCATAGTTTACTGTCAAAACTTTATATGAATTTGTTTCCATAATGACAACACAAAATAAGCCATATACTCCGTGGGAGTCAACTTTCCAATAAGAAGAACTTGTGTATTTGGGTTTTGTGATTTCAGTTGATGGTTTGAAGATGGACCCAGAAAAGGTTGAAGCTATACTTAGTTGGCCTCCACCTAAAAATGTCACTAAGGTAAGATAATTTCATGGATTGGAAATTTTTTACAGAAAGTTTATTAGAAATTTCAGTTCTATTTGTAATGTTGTGACTGAGACAATGAGAGGAGACAAAAGAAAATTCAAACGGACACATGGAGCTGATAAAAGTTTTGAGACGTTGAAGTTGAAGGTTGCAGAATTACCTGTGCTAGCCTTACCTAATTTCAATAAGGTATTTCAAGTTGAATGTGATGCAATTGGAAGTGCAATTAGAGTTGTGTTGACTCAACAAGGTAAACCTATTGCTTTCTTTAGTGAGAAGTTGAATGATGCAAAAAGGAAATATTTTGTTTACGATCAAGAGTTATATGCTATTGTTCAAGCTATGAATAAGTGTAGACATTACTTGATGCCAAATGAATTTGTGTTGTATACTGATCATAAGGCTTTACAGTATTTGGGTAGTCATAATAAGTTAAATCAGAGACATATGAAATGGGTAGAGTATTTACAAAGTTTTACATTTGTTATTAAGAATAAGAGTGGAGTTTCTAACAGAGTTGCTGCTGCATTGAGTAGAAGAATATCTTTGTTGACTGAAATGAGAATTGAAGTTCTTGGTTTTGATGACATGAAGAATTTGTATGAAAGTGATCCTCATTTTTTAGAGTAGTAGAGAGTGTGAAGAGCACCTAATTTAAATAAATCAAGTAAGTATGAAGAATATTTCATTCAGGAAGATATGTTGTTTAAAGGTATTCAGATGTGTATACCGAGAGGATCAATGAGAACTAATCTGATTAAGGAGAAACATAGTAGTGGATTGGCTAAATATTTTGGCATTGATAAAACATTGAGTTTGTTGAAGGAGAGGTAGTTTCGGCCTCAGTTGTATAAGGATGTTCAAAAATTTGTGAAAAGTTGTGGAGTTTGTCAAATTGCAAAAGGATTACAAGTCAGAATATTGGTCTGTATACACCTATTAATGTTCCTGAGAAACCTTGGAGTGATATCAACATGAATTTTGTTCTTGGCTTACCGAGGACAACAAGAGGTAATGATTCTATATTTGTTGTTGTGGATAGATTTTATAAGATGACACATTTCATACCATGTAAGAAAACATCAGATGTAGTACACATAACAGATCTTTTCTTTAAAGTGATTGTCAAATTGCATGGATTACCGAGGAGTATCATCTTTGACTGAGATAATAAGTTTGTTAGCTATTTTTGGAGAACACTTTGGAAGAAGTCGGATACTGAGTTGAAGTTTAGTTCTACATTTCATCCACAGACTGGTAGACAAACAGAGTTTGTAAACTGAAGTTTGGGTAACTTGTTGAGATTCCTAGTTGGAGACACCAAGCAATTGGGATTTGATGTTGGCACAAGCAGAGTTTGCATACAAAACTTCAATGAACAAAAGTACTGGAAATACATCTTTTGAGATTGTTCATGGTACACAACCTAGAGGTATATCAAATTTAAGAGACATTGTTGGAGAAGAGAAAAGAAGTGTTGAATTAGAAGAATTTGCAAAGTTTATGAAGACATTGCATGGAGATGTAAAACATAAGCTGGAGAAAAGTAATCAGAAATACAAAAATAGTGCAGACAGATCAAGAAGACATAAAATATTTGAAGTTGGTGATGCAGTTATGGTTCATCTGAAGAAAGCAAGATTTCCCATTGGAACATATGGTAAATTGAAGATGAAGAAATTTGGCCCTTGCAAAATAATGAGAAGATTTGACAGTGGAAATGCTTATGAAGTTGAATTACCTGATGACATGGATATATCACCTATATTCAATATTTCAAACTTATATTAATATCATGAACCTGATGAAGAAGTGACAGTACCAAGTGATTATCCTAATAAGTAGATAGAGAAAGTTGAAAATATTTTGAAACAAAGAGTTGGCAGAAGTACAAGAGGAAAAGAATACATGGAGTATCTGGTAAAGTGGAAGAACAGACTGATTGAGGACTCATCTTGGATTTCTCAAGCTAAGTTGGATTCATTTCAGGTTGGACCTGATACATGACTCAAAGAATCATTTCTTGTAACCCCAGGTGTATGATGCAGGGGCATCTTGGGTCCTTGGCAATCCTACTCAACCAAAAAGATGTTTACTTTTGCTTTGTAGTTTGTCTTCTGTTGCTCGGGTTCGTTCTTACCGACAGATTTTGGTGATCTCTTTACCGATGTGTTTTCTGATGCTTGGGTATGCTTTTACCAATGGATTTTGCTGATCTCTTTACCGACGGGTTGTTTGATGCTAGGGTATGTCCTTATCGGTAGTTCTTGATTTTTGGTGATCATCCTCTCGAGGTGTTTTATCCTGATCTGGCCGACTTCTACATTTAATTACCATTGTTGAATTAATGTGGGGTCTCTTATTGGGATTTGTGTGGACCTAAATTTGGGTCTCTCTTATGAATTTGAGCACCAACCTCTTTGGTGGACTCTTGTATATATTATTTTGTATGTTCAAGTGTTTAGGGCAATCTTAGAGCAAGAAAGCAAATGTTTAGATATTGAGATTGAAGGTCTGTGATCTTTGTGTATGAAAACTATTCTGTAATCATTTGTTATGTATATGGTCAAAACTAGGAAGGCCTTACAGCCTGGCATGTAACGAGTTTGATCAATTGAATGATAAAGGAAGCTGTTATTTCTTCTCTTACTGTGTTGTTGTTTTCACATTGTTTTTGTCTGCAAGGTGGTTTGGTAGTTGGGAGTGCCTTAGGCCCCTTCCCCTTACTCTCCTTGCATCAAAGATGGATCTCCACAAAAGGGTTAGGGTTCTATATACCCATTTCAGAGTTACTCAACATATGTAGAAAAAAGGAGTGGTTGTTTTGTAGCATAGGCCTCAAATTTTGACTGATTTTAAAACCAACTAGGCCTAATTAAGCATATTTTCCAAAGCAACCCTCCTAAAAACTTGCATAGTTCAATGATCGTATATTCTAATGGAATGTATTTCTCACTAACCCTTTACAACAAAATATGTTTACAAAAACTGGCATTTACTTGCATGAGGACATTATATATTATAGAAACCCTGCACAAAAGCAGTTGGCAAGATGCTAAAAAAGTAGTAACTGATTGCAAATGGGATCATAAAGATGTTTTAATAAACCAATATCTCCTTTACTCAAGAAACATATGGGTTATCTTCTTGATTGGGGCATGTTTGGGAACTGACAGTGTCCATTTAAACTTGAGTCTCTAGAAGCAATTATATTTTTTAGTAGAGGAGATACACCCTTTGGATCTAAAATAACTTTATACTCACTAGGGTTTCCATTTCTCTTCAATTGGGATACTCTTTCCGAAATTGATTATACCCTTTTGCCAATTTGGGAAATCAATGGGTCTATCCATGGAATGAATAGTTGTGATAAGATGTCTACATGTTGAAGCCCTTTGATTGAGCATTACACCTAGTTTAATTTTACCTGGCCTAGAATTTTCCATTCCCAAAAAGAATGAGACTACCCATAGTGACTCCAATATTAAATTCTACGCACTTTCCCCATTCTAATCATCAAGCACACTAGATTCTAAAAACATATATAATGATCCTTCCTTCAAAACCTTCACAACCATCCTTGAGCCCAAGGGAAACATAATTCAATAAGAATTTTGAGGGATCATGCCCAACATGAGTAACTTGGCTTCCCAAGTTCTATAAATGCAAGGGCATTGATGAATAGTAATTTCTAATTGAAATATTTTTGGTGTTGGAATGAAGTGCATGACCATATTCTTTGCCTACTAATGAGCCAATTTGAGGTTTCATTTCACATTGCTCAATAGATAATTACACAACACTTATTACTTCTCTGTATGAAATTTTTTGTAAGTGTACATGTGCACTAAAGAGATTATTTCACTACTTGAGCTACTAGTAGATGGCAAGTATTCATCATCATCATCTGACACAGGCTCACATGCGCATCTTACTTCTTACAATTTTATAGAGTTAGGGCATGCAAGGGACATTGTCGGTAGGGTATTTCGCTGAGCGTTCCAACATGTGGAGAGGAAAAGTGGGGCCATGCCTAGGGTAAACCCACCCAACCGAACGCGATCGAGGTGTTGGTTTATGCTCATGACGACTTGAATGTGATATGGGGTACTTGGCAACTTTGCACTAAGTGCATCTAACCCTTTTTTGCATGAACCAAAAAAATGTTCTCCTAAAAAAAGGACTTCGAGCCTTCAAAAAAATAGACAAGTTATTGTAGAGGGGCCTAACATGACCCTGTAGGTTCAAATGGATCATTCGTAGGTGCCATAGTTTGCAAAAAATAGTATGTCAAAGTTAGATAATTTTTTGCACTTAGGGTACACAAGGGACATCGTTAGTAGGGTATGTCGCAGAGCATTCCAGTGTATCGAGAGGCAAAGAGGGACCATTACTAGGGTGAGACCACCCATCCAGAAGTGATCAAGGTGTTGGTTTGTGACCATGAAGAACATAACACAATATGGGGTACTTGGAAACTTTACACTAAGTGCATCTGTCCCTTTTGCATGAACATACAAATTATTGCTTGTAAAAAGGACTCCAAGCCTTCAAAAACCAAGAAAATTTATTATGGAGGGGCCTAATGCGACCCTGTAGGTTCAAACATATCTTTTGCAGGTGTCATAGTTTGCAAGAAACAATTCATCAAAGTTTATTTTTGCACTTAGGGTACATGAGGGACAACGTCAGTAGGGTATATCATTGAGCATTCCAGGGTGTTGAGAGGAAAAGTGGGACCATGCCTAGGGTAAACCCACCTAACCAGATGTAATTAAGGTATCAATTCACATCCATGATGAACTAAACGTGATATGGGGTACTTGACAACTTTGCATTAAGTGCATTTGACCCTTTTTGTATGAACAAAAAAATTGTTGCCCTACAAAAATGAATCTAAGACTTAAAAACCTAAGATATTTTATTATATAGGGTCCTAACATGAACCTGTAGGTTCAAAAAGATCATGCGCATGTGCCACAATTTGCAAGAAATAGTCTATCAAAGTTTGACATTTTTTTGCACTTAGGGTACACAAGGGACATCATCAGTAGGGTATGTTGCTGAGTGTTTCAACATGCTGAGAGAAAAGTGGCATCATGCCTAGGGTAAACCCACCCAAATGGACACAATTGAGGTGTCAGTTCATGCCTGTGATGAACAAAATGTGATATGGTGTACTTGGCAACTTTGCACTAAGTACAACTAACCCTTTTTGCATAAACACAAAAATTGTTGCCCTGCAAAAAATGACTCCAAGCCTTCAAAAAATGAGATAGGTTATTGTATAGTGGCCTAAAAGGACCCTGCAGGTTCAAACAGATCGTGCACATGTGTCATAGTTTGCAAGAAATAGTTTTTCAAAGTTTGATGGCTTTTTACACTTAGGGTACATAAGGGACATCGTCGGTAGGGTATGTCGCTAAGCATTCTGGTGTGCAGAGAGGAAAAGTGGGACCATGCCTAAGGTAAACCCACCCAATCAGACATGATTAAGGTTTTGGTTTGTTGCCATGATGAAAAAAACATAATATAGGGTACTTGGCAACTTTGCACTAAGTGCATCTGACCCTTTTTGCACGAATAGAAAAATTTATGCCCTGCAAAAATGATTCTGAGCCTTCAAAAACCGAGATAGGTTACTATAGAGGCCCTAACACAACCCTTTAGGTTCAAATAGATTGTGCATAGGTGTTACAGTTTGCAAGAAACATCCCATCAAAGTTTGACAATTTTTTGCACTTAGGGTACACAAGGGACATTGCCAGTAGGGTATCTCGTTGAGCGTTCCAGCGTGGTGAGAGACAAAGTGGGACCATGCCTAGGGTAAAACCACCCAACCAAAAATGATTAAGGTGTCATTTTGTTCCCACAATGAACAAAACATGATATGGGCTTCCTTCACAACGAGGGTTTGTTCCTAGTAGCCCTCATATATGAGTTTTTGGTTCATAAGTTTTGGCACGTTCACCCCTCATATAAAAAATTGACCTTTTTAGATAAATATTTGGGAGATAGCTAACATATGTCAAACTTGAGATGTCGTGTTTTGGAACGACTTGCTCAAAAATTGTTGATTTCAGGTATTTAAGGGCCAATTAGGCATGTTTTACAAAGCACCTACTCTCTAAACATTCTCCCAAACCAAAAAATTTACTCCAATAGCCAAGGAAAGGTTCAAATAAACAAAATTGACATTTTTTATGTGTTGAAACATGTCAAAAGGTATCCAAAGAGGTAGATATATAAAATTGATCATTCCCAATGCGCGTTCCAACAATAAAATTTGGCGGTGTTGACGGAACTTATGTCTGAATTTCATTCTTTCATAAGAAAAATTTGACTCCAATAATAACGTTCTATTATATTGAATGATCATTTAAAAGTATACACTGTATGAGTTGCATAGAATGAGCAAATTGGATCATATTTAAATTGTAAATATGTAAGTTTCAAAGTATCAAGACATACACACAATGAACAAGTTGGATCACCTTTCAATTGCAATTAACTAAGTTTTAAAGTACAAAGATATGCACACAATGAACAAAATTGGATCGGATATCAACTTTCATATATATAAAAATGAACAATAATTATGTACATATACAAAAATGGCATAAATGCCAAGTCAATAATAGAGTTACAAAAATGTGGCATGTGTCATGTCAAATTTGATATATACAATACAAATATTGAATATATACATAAATTCATCCTTCAACGACCACAACTAGAACTATATGTCTATATCAATATCTATGATTGTGGTGGATCATCAAAATCGAGCCTCTTCAAAGCAGTACATGGCTCTGTAGGTGGCTGCACAAGAATAATTCAAATGTTGAATCAGATATCTTTTATCAAAATAACAAAATACTGAATTGTAATTTGTTTGTGGTTGAATTGTTGATTACCTCATGTCTTTCTTTTTTTGTTGGGTTGTGTAGTAAAGTTGATGGGCCCCTTCTTGGGTGAACGAGACTCCTAATAAAATGGAAAGGTAGAGGATCTATAGGAAGTTGTGAAGGGGGTTGTAATAGGTAAAACAAAATTAATACAACTTAATAACATATATGTCGAGAAATACCAAAAAACTAGAAATGCATGGACTAAAAAACAAATGCATACTAGAGCCTCGGATGGATCTCCTTAACTTGTAGGAGGCACAGTCACTGATGAATAAGTTATGATCATTTCCTGTATGGTAAGTAATAAAATATGTTATAGTCATAGAAGAAGGAATTAGGGCTTTCAAACAAACAAGAAAGCAATCCATAAGGAGTTAATGAGAGGGTTTCAACTAAGAAGTCAGACATACCTCTTCCCTATGTTGTGTTGGACCCTGTCTTTGATGATCAAGACTTCTAACGAAATGGAATGGAAGAGCGTCTATGAGAATTTGGTAATGGGACTATAATAGGTAAAAGATAATTAATACAAGTTAATAACCCAAAGTTGTTGGAAAACACTAAAAAACTAAAAATGCATGTACTTATATCTAAATGCATATATTTAACACATATAGAAAAAATGCATATCAGAGCCTCAGACAATTCTCCTTTAATCTTAGGAGGCATCGTCGCTAATGAATAGGCTATGACCATTTCCTGTATGAAAAATGATAACATATGTTATAGTCTTAGAGGAAGGATTTAGAGATTTCAAACAAACAAGAATGCAATAAAAAATGCATATGAAAATGTTACCTCTTCCATCTCTTGAACCTCTGTGACATCAGGTGCATTCATTAATCTGTAAAACCCAATTGTTTATGTATATAGAACAAATAAATCAGGTGCATTCATCAAGATCTACATGTACAGGTTTAATCACAATACATTTCAACAAATAAATTCAAATTGTACTAAATTACCTTTTGGCGTTTGGGTGTACGCGAGGATATCTTTTTCTCTCTTGGTGTGCTGGAAGATGTCTTTCGCACACGAGATGTTCTCGAGCCAGGTGGGGTAACCTAACAGAAACAAAATTAATAGAAGAGAAATAAATATATAATATTAAATCTAAGTCAAAAAAATCTAAATCTAAATGACTCGCATGGGTTCAATTAAAATTGTAAATAAGAGTTGTGCAAAATATGATACCACAAAGATTTCTAGGCCAAAGTTAATGGCTGAAAGCATGACATCATCAACTTGGGACATTTGAGCCCCTAACAAGCCCTATAAAACAATATACATGTTAATAAAAAAATATTTTCAAACCAATGTATTATTCTACTTTTAACAATATTTAAAAATATTTACCTCATGTGTCAAAGCTACCCGTGCACGTGGAGTGGAACAAACGATACTTGGTGTACTTGCACCACCTACTGCACCCTGCAATGCATATTATTCATATATCACTTTAAATTGTTTTATAAATAAAAATTTATTTACCTTTGTAAGATTTCGTTGATTAATTAATAACATGTCATAAACAAAATAAACACACTTGCATCTTCTCTCTACCAAAAAATACCATGGTCATTAGGCTGTCGGTAAGGGCCACATCCTCTGTAGTGGAAGCATGACATCTACTCATGCAAAATGTACACAAATGTGATATTGAACCATCCTCATTTACGTCAGTATCTACCCTAAAACATATATTTTGGCAGCTGACACACATATGCTCAATGGGTTGAGCTGAGCCAAATGGTGCATCTAATGATGAAAGAGGTGGCGCAGGTGTAGATCTATCCTCTGGTCTGACTAACTATGTGTCATTCTAAACAATGGCATCGATCAATGATGTAACTGCCTGAAGAGTCTGTAACTCCATAGATTCCTTTAGGGCTACTAGGACCGTGATGTGAACCATGGGTTTAGTAGCTAAAGGAATCCTATGTCGACGGTCTACCACCCTCTAAGCCCCAAGTCTATCCTAAGAGGAGCCTCTCCCTCTACCTTGGAATTGTCATATGACAAATTAATTTGGCTTCAAGTCGAGGATAAACTCATAATATAACTTTCTCAAAAAATATAAAGGCACCTCCCAATTGATACAAGGTGGTTGGTCAAAGACCATGTACCACTTATCCCAAAATACATTTTTCATCCCAACGTGGACATGCCAATGTATAGGAAACCTATTTTTATCAGTATGTAGGGTGTTATTAGTTTTAGGCTCAGTGAAAAGAGCACATATGTCATCTTTAAGTGTGTGCTTTATTTTCACCTCATCATATGACAACCCATCTACATAAAATGTACGACATTTATCCCTCTATGAACCCCATTTTGTAACTTGCCTAGATACCTCCATGGCACTATTGTTCATTTATTCTAGGGTTATGGTGAGGGATGAGTTGTGCTCATGAGTAACCTCAACCTATTCACTATCATAGTAATTTGAGTAGTGTTATGTGTCAAACAATTTATAAGATCCTCCTATGTGGTATGTATAGGTTCTATTGGAGGATGTTGAGGGTTTTGGGGTGGTGGTGGTTTTTGAGGAGTGACATTTTGAGGGTTTTGTTGTTGCGGAGCAATGATTTGCAGTTTTTTTTATTCTTCATGTTCAACATTTTGAGGGTTTGCTTCTGGCAGTTGTTCAGGAAGAGGCCGATGTTTTTTTTTTGTCGTCAAGGATTATTTTGAGAATCTGACATAAAATTAATTTAAAAAGCTTCAATTAATTGAATAAACCCTACGTCAATTCAAATTCAAACAAAAAAAATAAAAAAACAAATTCTTACATGTTCAACGATGTGGCATTGTTAGAAATTGGTCTAAACATTGAAAAATGAAAAATAGAGGCAAATACGCTCAGGTTCTATGGAATTTGGGAACCTAGAAGTCGTTGTCAAGCTATTTTTCACAGTAAAAATGAGCTTGGTCACAGGAAATGAAAAAAAAAACATATGGTTCTTCATAACCCGTACGGGTTATGAAAAACTTTTAGTGTTTTTTAATTGAGCAAATTAGGCTTGGATTCCCCAAGCCAAGTGATTTCAATTTTTAAATAACACGCACATGTTTTGTAAAATTTTGTGTTTTTTCATCATGTGGTCATTTTTTTACCAATAACTTGGTGCACTTACCTAGTAAACATCGTTACAATACATTCAGATTCATTCCCCTCTTTGCCTCCAACATAGCAGTACATATGTAAATGTGAATAACCTCTTTATGCCTCCCACCTTTCCTTGCTCCTATAAAATAACTCTACATTTAATTGCTATTAATTTCATACATTTTGCATCAAAATAATTGAATCTATAAAATGGAAAGAACTTCAAAAGCACCAATTAAAGTGTACAAAGTATGCTCTTCATTATTGATGACCACAACCCTTGGATTACCTCCACAAAAGTCAAAAGGACACTAATTTTAACTCTAATTTTCTTCCAACTTGGGCATCTAATCTTGCAAGATTAACATTAAATTAAAAATAATAAATGATGGAATACCAAGAGACGCTTATTGCCTCTTCTAAGGACTCACTCAAAGAAGCCTATATACATTATCTAGTGAATCCACTAACTAACTGAGTTTGTGGGATGTCAGGTGCATCACACTCTTCTCCTAGGCCGCAATAACTTTTCTCCCTGATAGGTTCACACATTAGGTCACCATGTGTCAACGTCGTGCATCTCCCAATTGACTTTGGCGATGAACTTTCAGGAACTCTCACCGATTTGACATGTGTCTTGATCTCAATCATGTGATCACATCACTTCCCTCAATGAAGCTCTTCAAGGCACTTTTGAATCCTAAAAAGGTGCACCACCTTCTTAATCTATCGCCATCATTGCAGAGAGCTTTTTAGGAGTACCTCCCTTGCACATGTCGCATTAATATAAAAAAATTCAGTCACATTTATGAGGATCGAATCCTAAAAATTTTCTGTATAAATATTGAGGGCACATTGTAAAAAACAAGTTTTGGCTTATTAGTTCTACCAAAGCCTCTTTAGAGAGGAGATATTTTAAGATTTTGTGGTTTTCTAACCCTGAGGAAGACTCAAAAATAGCAATTGTATCATTCTTTGACCCTAGCTAGTGTTTAGATAATCAATAGAGGAGATATATTGGACTATGCCTTGCTTGCTTTTTTTCTGCGTATTTCTCTAATTGTATGAATAGTTTGAGCTCCATGTCATTATGAAGGACATAACTCTCATCTATTACTTTTCAAGCTTTTATAGTTTTTTTATAGACAACCATCAGTTGGACTATGTCTGGTACTCTTTCAACCATTGAAGCATGAGTTATATTATGTCATCTAAGTGAGCACATTTTTTTCAAGTAGTTGTTTCAGCAGATTTAGGAACAACTCTTGCGGGTCCTTAAATTATGGTATTTATGATAGGGAGGTTAGATTGTGTTTCACTATGTATATATGACTTTTGAATTGTGCACTATGTCCTTCTGAATTTTGCACCCATCCTTTCCCCAATATGAGAGTTCCACAGTTTTTGTGCTCAAGGGTCAGGGGTTGGTAGTTTTTTTGTCACCTTTGGGAAAAATCGAGGAAGTTCTGGTGAATCGACTATATAAAGTCATTTTATTTTATCCTCTCTCTACCCTCCCATAGAAAAACATGAAGAGTCAGCTTCTAAAGTCTCAAAGGTCATTTTGCATAGTGCATAAGGAACCCCACATGTGAAGCTTCTTTATTGTCCTTTAATAGGTATGCACCTATTTGGGATCAACAATTTTTATGGCATGCCTGTTGGAACCGATTTGTGAAGTTGATAACTTGGTGTGTAGTCCTCGATAGTTCAACCTTAAGGAGGTAGTTTCAAAGCACCTGATGACTCTTTAGTTCAAGAGATGTTAGAAACTCTTCTGGTATGAGGCTCTGTTTTGGACAAGAAATTATTCTCATGTTGTGATATTGTGTAGACCTTTTTCTTCCCTTGCGCTCTGATATAGAGGGATATCATAGACAATATATGTTTACACTCACTTTCCATGATTCTTACTAGCAATATCATTTTGCAAATACTTTCCTCTCACTTGCTCCTTCATATCCCTTTTGGCAGCCTATGAATGCTTATCGATAATCACAGAGGAAATATTATGTCTACCATCAACACACTCATCCTTCCCCAACATCAAAATGTGAACAAATTGGGAGATGGTAGCACCAAAGAGATAATGCTTAAATTTCAAGCACAGTCAAGGGCTATTAAGGAGGAGCAGAAATATCACCAATGGAAAGAACAACTTGCTTACTAGGCTCAAGTTTTGCGGCAACAAGTTGATGTCCTCAAAGAACAACAAGAATAGTTTCTTGAAATACAAGTTGTTTATAGAAAGAATAGGGCCGTGCACTTAGTGACAATGGAAGAGGTAGGATCATCTGGTTGTATGTTTCCATATGAGGTTGAGGGGATGCCCTATGAAGGCAAAGACGAGGAGATGCAAGGGCAGTTGCAGTAGCAAGACACCACACAGTAGGTGTTGGATGAAGAATCGATCAATTATGGGATGGGATATAAGTCTTCTATTTGAATCGCAGTCTAGATCCATCTTCTCTCGAGTTGAAAGATTGTGCATAATAGAGCCTTCAAGAGGATTCCCCATTAGGCATCTAGCTCAAATATGCAAGCCGCCACTAGTCATGCTCACCTTCGAGCATGAAGATGACCTTCATGAAGGGAAGGAGAAGCCTACCCATTTGATATAGGAGGATGACATAAAAACACATGCGAGCTTCATTATTCTCAAGCTTTGTGAAGCAGGGAAACAACCAACGACATGTCTTTCTTTCTTGCCCTCCTGGCTAGTTATACACAAGCATGAAGAGTATCAAATTTTTTTTAGGAAAGGAAGCTTATTTTAATAACCTAGTTAATTATTTTGTTTAGTGTCCTCATTGACTAGTTAGATTAGGAGTAGAATAGGCTAGAGTAGTTGTAGTTTCCTTCAAAAAGTGCCTTCACACCTACTACATTCCCCTTAACGAAATACATGTTGTGATTTCATTTAGGTTTCTTTCTTTGGTTCATATCACTTCTCGTATTCTAAGGTGGGTATTCCTCATTACATGACTCTGTCACCCAAAGGTTAGGGTCCTGGTCTAAAAACATGAAGATTCAGAGTTTCTATTCCAACAGGATGAGATCCCCTGTGAGTCACCATTTTTGTAGAAATTCTCTATTGTAGCCACCAACTAACTGAGTTTGTGGGATGTCAGGTGCATCACACTCTTATCCCATGTTGCAATAACTTTTGTCCTTGACAAGTTCACACATCAGGTGACCACGTGTCAACATCGCACATCTCCTAATCGACTTTGGCAATGAACTTTCAAGAACTCTCATTAATTTGACATGTGCCCTAACCTCAATCATGGGATGAAAACACTTTCCCTCAATGGTTCTCTTCGAGGAACTTTTGAATCCTAAAAAGACACACCACCTTTTCAGTCTGTCACTTTTGTTGCAAAAAACTTTTCAAGAGTACCTCCCCCTGCACACGCCACATTAACATAAAACTTTTCAGTCACATTTATGAGGATTGGCCCTGAAATTGTTCTATAAAAAGGTCGAGGGAACATTGTAAAAAACACATTTTGGCTTAGGAGTTGTACCAGAACCTTTTTAGAGAGGATTTATTGTAAGATTTTGTGGTTCACTAACCCTAAGGAACACTAAAAAATAGCTATTGTATCATTCTTTGACCCTATATGGTGTTCAAATAATCAATAGAGGAAATATATTGGACTATGCATTGCTCCTTTTTTCCCTATGTCTTTCTCTGATTGTATGAATAGTTCCAACTCCATGTCATTCTGAAGGACATAGCTACCATTTGTTACTTTTCAAGATTTTATAATTTCGTCATAGACAACAATCGGTTAGACCACGTCTCGTACTCTTTCAACCATTGAAGTTTGAGTTATACTATGCCATCTTAGAGAGCAACATTCTTTTAAGTAGCTTTTAAGTAAATTTAGGAACAAACCTTATGCATCCTTAAATTGTGGTATTTTTATAGGGGGTTCGACTATGTTTCACTGTTTACATTTGACTTTTGCTTCCTGCACTATATCCTTCTAACTTGTGCATCTCGTCCTTGCCCCAATATGAGAGTTATGGAGTTTTTGTGCTCAAGGTCAGGGGTTCCTAATTCTTTTGTCACCTTTGGGAAAACTCAAGGAAGTCGAGGAAGTTTTGGTGAATCGATTGCATACAATTGTTTCCTTTATCCTCTCTCTACCCTTCCACAACAAAACAAGAAGGGTCAGCTTCTAAAATCCCGTAGGTCGCTTTGCATAGTGTAGAAGGTCCCCCATATGCAAAGCTTCCTGACTATCCTTCAATATGCTCATTCCTATTTGGAATCAACAAATCCCAAAGGTCCATTTTCTATTCCCTAAATAAAAAAATTATCACATTCTGGGCATCCACATGTGGGGAAAACAATATTCAATAATTAAGTCTACAACCCAGCTTTACAGTTGCTGGTAGAACTCATCAATGCTAGTATTACGAATAATAGTGAGGATAAATATCATAAAATATTTCCCCAATACATTCTAAGTGCCTTAAGGCACTTTCCAAGAATGTTGGAACCATGTCAAGGGATTTACAAGGTAGATGGCACCTTAATCCTAATGAGAATGTGGTTCAAGCTTTGCTTCTAGCTAGCATGTGTACACATAATACTATTGAAAAATACCACCCAAATTGTGCAGAAGTGTGATTAAAAATTGCTTCACCTTGAAAAATGTTTGCACATAGCGTTAGGATAAAAGATGGCCATAACCCCATCAGACAAATATACCAGTACAACTAGGATTTAGAGGGTTGAGTTCTAATGTAACTAGATTCAAAAGGGTGCATTCTGAACTAATCCAGATTTGATAGGTCATAAAATGTCTAATCAAATACAATAAAGTTGTTGACCTTATCCATAATTAATGGAGTACATTCCTATGTGACCCATATTTAACAAAGTACTTAACCAACACTAAGAAGGGTACAAATCGACTTAATCCAAATTTATTCAAGTATGTTTTGGATTAATCCAAATTCTTTAAATCTAACCCATGTTCAATCGAATGAATTCTAGGATACCCACATTAGATGGAAAATTGGAATACATATGCAAGACAAATTATTACCAATTATGCTTGTTGAAATAGCTTGGAAGAGAAGAAAAATTTCTAGAAGCCACAAGGAACTAGTTGCTTCTAAGAATCTATTAGAAAGAGCTTACTTTGACTTAATTCAAAATAGGCCCACGTGAATTTGAATATAAAATTGCAAAATATGATGCAAATAAAATATATTGTAAAACATGGTGGTCAAATTTCTTGTCAAAGAAGATAGATCTTTTGTGGAAAAAAATTCCATTGATCCCCTTACAACTTTTTTTCGCAATGTGCAATTTTTTTAATTTATTTTAAGTGTATCTAGTAACCACAATCACCACATCAATCAATATAAATATAAAAGTAGACTCAAACATTGATAATTAGACAAAGTTTTGATGAGAACTAAAGGACTTTGAACAATACTACAACTTATAATAATTCATAAACCATAACACACAAAACACATGCAAGAAATAACCATTACCCATTTCCCTCAAAAAAATGAAAATCATCAAGCAACATTGTGTTTGGAAAAAACAACTACATAATCCTGCTAACAAATGCTAGTACATATATCTAAATTGTATTTTCTCATTTCAATAAACACTCGACATTTTTTCTCAAATGTGCCCACAAATCCCTTTGAAAATAATTAGACTGTAGAGCATGCATTGTTAGAGCATGCATATTAGTTGCTTTAGGCACACTTGCATATGTTGTTTTAATTAATTATGTACATGCTAGATAATGTTCTCATACATAATTAAAGCACATGTTTGCATATTCATGCTCGACCTTAAGTTCACTTAGTGAGTAAAAATTTAGCTCAGTCTAATTTAGTTAGACTCTAGTTTGCACATTGTGCATGTCATGCACTTCTAGTTTGCATATCTTAGCTTTAGTTTGCTAATTTTAGTTTGAGTTAGGTTTTCTATTTTTAGAGCTATTTCTGTCTATAAAAGAAATTGATCTCTTCATTTTAATTCATCATGCAATTATGTGATCTTGCAAATTGTAATCCTTTTGCTTTCGAGGAATATAGCAATTATTTTCTTGTTACCCTTGCTTGTGGAAGGTGTTTTCATTTGTTGTTTTATCCTAGGTGCTTGTGTTGCAAAATTCAACATGGTATGATGCACTGATGCAAGCACACAGTCATCAAAAAATTAGCACTCTGCACACAAAAATTGAAAAATATAAAAATTGTGGAGCACTGCAATTTTGACTTTTTTTATGAAGTTTTTTAAACTTTGTAAAAATTTTAAAGTGCTTATATATATAAAAAGGGTGCGGGTACTAATGCAGAACCAACACATGTAGGGACCAATGTCGGTGGTCCCACCTCCTTTTCTTTTAGCCACCCACAAAATAATTTGCCAATTTGGCATTTTTTCTTTTTAGCAGTGCCCAACTAATTTCGGTGAAGATTCTAAAGCATATTCCGACATGAGACAGAATATCTCAGTGACCTTTTTTTTTTTGAAAAGGATATTTTTTCCTAGCAACTAGAATATTTTAGAAAAGTGTTATGACATGTTTCTCAACATCCAGATGAACTTAAATGGTATTCGATTGCACAAGATGACTCTTGTTCTTCTTTCCTCCACATCTTCCATGTCTTCCTAGTCTTCCATTTCCATTCTTTCATGATTCTTCCTCTTCTTCCTAAGATCTTTGCATCTTCTTGATTCCCTTTCCTCTTATTATCTAGTCTATCTTCTTCTATTTCATCTCCGCTTGATTCTTCTCTTCCGGAATCACGAGTCTCAAATTTTTTTTTATGGAACCTTCCTTGAATAAGGAAGAGCTTGACTTCAATGATCTATTTGAAGAATGTTATTACTCTAGATATCCCATGGGTGAGGAACTTATGGAAACAATAAAAAAAATAATGGATAAATCAGATGCCTTTGCTAGGGTTCTCCACATGATTCTATCACAACCTCTCCCTATGCATTCTCCATCCTCTAAGTCTTCTCATAATTCTTCATCATCCAAGTCTTCTTCTTCTACTTCTTCCAAGAGTCATGACTCCCTTTTCAAGATATCTTCCATGAGAAAAAGACTTAAGAGAATTGAATGTGAAAATAAAGCATTCCAAGATGAACACGCTCATAAGGAAGAACAAATTAGACTCCTAGAGGTGGAGAGAAAAGCATTGTTGGATATGGAAAGAAATACATACTATAATGAGCAATGTGATGATCCTTGTGATACTTCTTCCATGAAGAATGACACACCCATTTTTGATGATTATGGTGACTATGATGATGGACAATGTAATGCTACCTATGTTCCTGAGCATTATCCTCGTGGTATGCTTGTTCTTACTAAAGGGGGTTCACATTGGATAGATTATGATGGTGATCCATATGATTCTGATTTTGAAAAATATTTTGATGATTTTTATGAACAATACTTCGATGATAAATATGAGGAAGAGAAAGCTTTCCACGCTAATTATAAACGTAGCTACTATGAGCATCGCTCCTCTAAGATCAATTCTCAAGCTAAAAATAAAGATTGCACTCTCAAGCAAGATCATATCAGTGATGAACCTTTATCTTCTAATGATTCCCTTCAATCCTCTACTTCTTCCAATACTCATACATCTCCTAAAGTTGCCAAACCTTCCACAAATCCTTCATCCGACAATGCTTTTCATGTGGTTCCCTATAGTTATCCTCAAGGGCTACCTCTTAAAGAAACTCAAGCTAACCTTCACTTGGCTGCAAATACTTTCAATAATGCTAAACCTAAAGAGCCTAAGCCTTTATATG
>MU225001.1:2467784-2512369 GCA_018584345.1 Thuja plicata | reverse complement strand
TTTAATTAAATAAAATTCTTCTAATTTATTTAATTGAAAGAAAACCCCTCTTTTAATTAAATAAATAAAAATCCCCACTTAAAGTACTTTATTTGATGAAAAAGGCAATAAATTAAATGAAAATTAATAAAATCCCTTTTTCATCATATCTTCCTAAGTGGTGGGTTTTTGCCTCTTAATCTCAACCATTGATTATTTCTTTTTGTCTCTTAATCTCAACCATTCACTCTCCCATATAAGGAAATCTCTCATTCTCATTTGATAATAACCAATAATCAAGAAATCACCAATAATCAATCATCAATCAATCATCAATCATATTAGGTTTTCATAGTATTGTTATGCTGCAGGTTTGGAGAGCAATTTTGGAGGATCATTTGAGCATTTGAGCTTGGATATTGCAACTTCTCTCTTCTTGTCTCATTCTTCTTGCATTCATGGCTCTTCATGTAGATTAGATTCATGTTTATTTTCATAGATTAATCTTGCATTTGTATTTCCTTTCATAGATTTAGCCATGCGTTGTTATCATTTAGATTAATTTCCTTTTATGCATTGTTATCATATAGAGTAGATCTCATTTCCATGCATTTAAATCTCTCATTTCATGGTGTACTTGCATAGGCACTAACTAGGTCAATCTGAGGGCCTCCATTTCAAACCTTTGCACTCCATGACTAGAGAGCTATGGATCAATATTTGAGGCCTCATTCTTGAGCAACCTTGGATGGAATGATTCATAGAAGTGTGTCAACATTTATGCACACAAATATATGTTCCTTTAGTCTTTTGAAAAAGTTGGGTTATTTTGAACAAGTCATCGATACCAGGAAAAATATCACTATCAAAGCCTATGATGAGGTGAAAAGAAGTTCCAAGGGGTTGTTCATCCTTCCTATTAGGATTGGCTCTATTGAAAAAGATATTTTATTTCAAATAGTTGATGTTGGCCCCCTTGCATGCAATATCTTGCTTGATAGGCCATGGATTCATGGTATGCAAGCAGTGTCGTCTACCTATCATCAGTGTATTAAGTTCCCTTACAATGGAATAGAGATTTGTATACTTGGGGATAACACTTTATCTGTTAACTCAATTTCAGTGGGAGCGCATGTTCCCCTCAATAGAGAAGCAGAAGATTTCGATGCAACCTTAGCTAAATGTAAATACAAGCTCAAGTCAGTAGATCTTGGCATGGGGAGGTATCAACTCAACTCCCTCACAACACTGCCAGTTTTGCCCAGGTCTTATGGCAAGCCTTCACAAGAAATGAGGCCTTCCTCTTCATCTATGACTTTGTTTGGCATGTTTGTAGAGTCCTCGGTGCCTATTCAAGATGAGAAAGAAGAGACGATTGTTAGAGACTGGATTTATAGAGAAGAGAAATCCATGCACAATGAGAACTTCTCTCCCTCTCCTAAGGTTTATGGAAGATGGTATAATTTTGTCAAATAGATGGGCTATCCCAGACATGGCCCTCTTAATCACAGATTGGATGCTAGGGCCGAACCTCTTGATCATGCTCTTTTTGGACACAAGTATAATAAGACGATTGGCCTAGGATTTGTGAATCAAAAAAAGCACACTACTCCTATCCTTGATAAGTCAGATAGTGAAGATGAACCAGAATACATACCTAATTTGACAAATCAGCAAGACATGTGTGAAGATTGGGTCCCTTCCACTAATCTCCTTTGGGGAGATCAGATATTCTGGTCACTCGTGAGTCAGTTGCGACTTTAGAACAAGATGAATCAGATGTAGAAGATCCTTTCAGAGAATGTTAATGAAAGAATCTTGTCTGTTTAATGGAAATAGAAGGTATTACCTTTGATGACACTAGACCTTCCACATCAAGATGTCTCAAACCCTCATGGTGTAAGCATCCTAGTCGCAGTTCAGACACAAGTTCATATGAGTATGAATGGGACTCCTTCTCAGAGCCTTCCATAGTTGACATGGATGTTGATGTCATCCACACTTATAGTTCTCAACCTGAGGTAGCTGACGAGTCACGTGTAGGATTAGAGGATTTGAACCCACATGTTGCCTTAGTGGAGGATTTTACATTTGTTAGGACGAATCCTGATTTGGGTAGCTTAGAAGGATACTTGTCAGACTCTGACTCTTCGGTCACCAAAGATGATATCATTCACATTTACAACCTTGAACCAGTCATTGACTTACCCCTTGTTCATCCTGACCTCATCGATTGGGCCCAATGCTATCAAGAACTTGAGCTCTTAACATTTCAAAATGATTATGAGATAGCCTGTTACTTAAATGCTATTGAACCTATAGTCTCTTCCACCAGTGTACTGGCTACTAGCATGACAGCCAGACATCAAGTACCTTAGTCACAAAGTAAAAAGAAAAGAAAATCAAAAGAATAGGAGTTCTTATGGTGAAAACCACTGTGTGGCAGTGTCAAAACCAAAAAAAGTAAAAAGAAATGACGTATCCAAGGGTGAAAACCTCTCTAAGGTGCCTAAGGATGAGGTACTTGATCATCTCCCTAGATACTTTCAAGATAGATCTTCAATGCTTATTGAACCAACACAAGCAGTCAATTTGGGTACAGATGCGGCTCCATAGATAGTATACTTGGCTAATTCTTTGTCACCACAAGAAAAATATGCTTACACTAAGTTCTTACAGAAAAAGAAGATCAATTTTGCATGGACTTATTTAGATATGCCAGGGTTGGACACTAATCTTATCATGCATCACTTGTTCATAGCTCTGAGTGTCAAACCAGTTAAACAAAAGTTGAGAAAGATGCATCCTCACATAACTCTCCTAGTCAAAGCAGAATTGGAGAAACTCCTTGGTGCAGGATTCATAAGAGTTATTGCCTATGCTGAATGGATTTCAAACATTGTCCCAATTTCCAAACATGAAAAATCCTTTCGAGTTTTCAAAAATTTTAGAGATGTCAATAGAGCATGCCCAAAGGATGACTTTCCACTTCCCAATATAGACATGATAGTGGATATGATTGCGGGTTATGAGATTTATTCCTTGATGGATGGTTTTTTGGGATACAATCAGATTAATATAGCTCCTGAAGATCAAGAAAAGACTGCATTCACTTGTGCATGGGGTACCTATTGTTGGAACCTTATGCCTTTTGGATTAAAAAATGCAGGAGCCACCTATCAACGAGCTATGACAACCATTTTTCATGACATGATGCATAAAAATATGGAAGATTATGTGGATGACACCTTGGCCAAGTCTTAGAAGAGAGACACACACTTAGATGATTTAGAAGTCATTCTAGATCTCATGGAACAATTTCAACTAAGGTTAAATCCTAAAAAGTGTGCATTTGGAGTCACCTCTGGAAAACTACTCGAATTCATCATTTCAGCAAGAGGAATAGAGGTAGACCCTAAAAAAGTCCAAGCAATCATAGATATGCCACCTCCTAGAAACATTAGTCAAAAGGATGTCCTCAATCCATAGGAGATTCACTTCACAGTTGGTAGATAGAGCTCATCCCTTCAACAAGAACTTACACAAATGAGTCAAATGTGTTTGGAATGAGGATTGTCAAAAGAGCATAGATCAAATCAAGCACTACTTGGAAAATCCTCCCATTTTAATGCCTCCTATCCCAAGGAAACCACTTATTCTATACATTTCAGCGATAAAATCTTCCTTGCAGGCATTACTAGCTCAACACGATGAACATGGGAAAGAAAGAGTAATATACTATATTAGCCGCACTCTTGTTTCATATGAGGTTAACTACACCAGCATTGAGAAAGCTTGCCTTGCAGTTGTGTTTGCTTCCCAAAAGTTGTGACATTACATGCTTGCACACAATATACACCTCATCACAAAATAGATCCACTCAAGTATTTACTAGGTAAGGCTTCCCTCATAGGTAGACTTGCTAAATGGATGATGATCCTTTCTGAGTTTGACATAGAGTACATTGAGCGTAAAGCAATCAAAGGACAAGCCATTGCAGATCAATTGGCTGATTTCCCAATACAAGATAATGCACCTATTCAAGTTGATTTGCCAGATGAACACCTTGTGTATATGATTGAAAGAAAATAGAAGATGTTCTTTGATAGATCCTTTATGTAAAATGGTTCAGGAGCTGGTGTGTTGTTTGTTTCTCCTCATGGGTACACGATTCCTAAGTCTTATAAGTTATTGTTCCCATGTACAAACACAGTTTTTGATTATGAAGCTTTAACAAATGGACTTAAGATGGCCATAGAATGGAGAATCACACAGTTACAGATCTATGGGGATTCACAACTGATAATCAACGAAGTCAATGATGAATATCAAACAAAAAATGAGAAAATGGTACCTTACAAGCAAATGGTTGATTCCTTGAAATGATACTTCACATTTGTCACGTTTCAACAAATCCCTAGAGTAGAAAACAAAGTAGTTGATGCTATGGATACACTTGCTTCACTCCTTCAGTTAGGGCAAAATGAATCCAAATTTGAATTCTTGGTGGAAGAGCTACATCACCCTATCAATAACTCCCGAGAAAGTCATGTCATTTGTACCCTTGTTGGTCGTGAGTCATCCTGTTATGGTGTCATTTATTCATACCTTCATGATGGCATTATACCTGAAACCTTTAACCGATCTGAATGTAGAAACCTCACCCAAAATGCCTCTCATCACTCCCTTATCTCTCGTGATTTGTATAGGAGGGATCTAGATGGAACACTTCTTAGATGCTTAGAAAAGGAAGAATTTGACCAAGCGTTAGTTGACATCCACGAGGGCATCTATGGGGGACATTCTAATGGTCTTTCCATGGCTCGGAGGTTGCTTAGGGTGGGGTATTATTGGCCTATGATGCAGATTGATGCAATAGATTTTGCAAAGTCATGTGAAAAGTGTCAAAAACATGGTAACCTGATACATGCTCCAGCCCGAGAGCTCATTCCTTCTATATCTCATTGGCCATTTCAATGTTGGGCCTTTGATCTTGTTGGGAAGATTCATCCCAACTCATTAGGTGGACACAAGTTTATTATCACTGCTACTGATTACTTCACTAAATGGGTAGAAGCTGTCCCACTTTTTGCTGCCTCGGGCAAGACAGTTTCTCTATTCATTTTTAATTATATCATCTGTCGATATGGAGTGCCTTCCGAGATTATCACTAATAATGGAGGCTAGTTCAAAAATAAGGACCTTAAACAACTCTACAATAAATTCAAGATTAAACAACATTGGTCCTCCATTTACTTCTTGCAAGGATATGGTCAAGCAGAGGCATCAAACAAAACCATTCATAAAATCTTACATAGAACAGTCTGTAAGAATGGTATAGAACAGTCTGTAAGAATGGTAGAGATTGGAACTTACAGATAAATCCAACTTTGTGGGCCTATAGAACGAGTATTCATACTCTTACCGGGGCTACTCCTTTTGCCCTTACATATGGTGTTGAAGTAGTGTTACCTTTGGAGGTTGAGATTCCTTCACTTAGAGTTCCCCTCAAAGGTATAGTTATAGATGAAGACTACCATGCCATGAGACTTCAAGAGTTAGAACTTCTAGATGAAAAATGTCAAGTATCATTTGACCATATGAGGGTTTATCAAAAGCGCATGTCCAAAGCCTTCAACAAAAAGGTTCACCCTAGAGAATTCCAAGTGGGAGATCTTGTCCTACGTGAAAATCCTAAGAATCAACATCATGGAGATCAAAAGGGAAAATTTGAACCTAATTGGCTTGGAACTTACATGATTACAACAACTTTTGGGTCAGGTGCTTATTTACTGTCTACAATAGAGGGAGAGCAGCTCCCTGATCCTATCAATGTCTTGCACCTGAAGAAGTTCTATCCATGATGCCCATTCTGTCTGGGTGCACCCTTCATACATACTTATTGATCCTGAAAAAATCCCCAAAAATGATATATTGTAAAAAATTCTAAAAATAAAAAAATGTCCCAAAAAAATGACCATCTTAGTGAAAACCTAGCAATAGGCGCTTTGATGTATCTCTTAAAAAATTATATATTACAAAAATACAAAAAAAATTTAAAAATTTAAAAATTCAAAAAATAATAGAAAAAGTGCCTTGGTGAAAACCTAGAAACAGGCGCCTTGGTAGCAAAAAATTGTAATAAAATTCAAGTGGTGAAAACCTGGAAACAGGCGCTACTTGAGGCCTTTGCACCCCTGTTTCTTAGCGTGTGTCCTTGACACTTAGCCTTTCTCCATCATGCCTTGTCCTGTTGCCTTTGTTTGGAATTGGCCTTTGTCTTTGTCTAGGGGGCATAACTGTGTTAGCTTTGGTCTCTTGGATGTGTTAGTCTTTAGGAAGCCTCACAAATGGTGTTTTTCAACACCAACCCAACTGTATTTTTCAATACAACCCCTGACATCGAGTGTTTTTCAACACTTATTGATTTGGTCTTACCCATTTTTGTCATGTGATCTTACCTACTTGCAAGCATTCAATCCTTATCTTCGGAACTCAGTATCAGTTAACACACTTAAATTTTTAAATACAACACTTAATGCTTGAACTATGTCATGATCTTTTCTTTGTGTGTTGACTGTTATTGATTTTCGTTGAGTATCCTTGTTTAATAAGTCTATCCGGGATGCATAGCTAAAGGACTTGGGGCATGTTTTTATTTGCTTTCTGCTTGTGAGTGTGGTCTTGAAACTCTAGAGTGTCTCTTGTTGTCCCCTTGAAACACTTAGGATATTTGAGGCATCATCCTTGACTTTTTTTGCACAACTGTTCTTATGGTCATCCCGACATCTATGCCTTGATGCGAGCGTGGTTTTGCTACATTAAATTGGGTAAGTTAACATCAAAGCCATCTTGACCTTTATGTCTTTGATGCTTATGTTTTAATCTCTCCACATTCCAATCCAATATCAATCCATTTGTATCTTCATAATTGCGCTTGTGACTAGTGATGATTGTGTGATTTTCCAATGTCCGTTAATAATGGCCCAATGATGAAAATAAGATCCTTAACATTCTCTAATGAATGATGAACACAAAATCCTATGTTACAGTTGCTCTATTGAAAGTACACCTTTGAATTTTCATGTAGCTTGCATTGTTAGACTTCATGTTAATTTGCATTTTTAGGCTGCATTATGAGTTTGAGAGGGTTTTTCCTTCATCTTTCTTGCAGACTTTTAATCAACTATGGTCATGTTTTGATCTTCATTTCCTTATCTTCTTTCATGATCTCAATCAAAATTTTATATTTTAAATAGTTGATTGATTTTGGGGCATTCTCTTTCTTAAGGCAAATTCTCTTTCTTCTCTCCATTTCTTTCCACCTCTTCCAAACTTCTATCTTCCATTTGCTTTCCCCCCACTTCTTTTCTTCTAATTCAACCTTGGGGCATAATCTTTCATGCTTGATGATCTACCTTGGTTCTATGATCCTTATATCTTTCATCTTACATCAAGAACCTTATCTTTAGTTTGATTTAATCAAATTTATCAATTTGTTATTTCTCCTCTATCTCATTTCGATTTTGATCACGAGGGGGCAGTACCTATCAAACTTCAATCCTTGATTCAGCTTTATCAATCCTATCAATTGATCCACTTGGGGCAACCTTGGTTGAGATTCTTATCTTGGACATGTCAAATTACCTATTTATAGGGGTGTTGACCTTGTCTTTTTCAAACAACTTATCTTTGTCCTGATGTGTTCCCGTCTGTCGATCACACGTCTGGGTTGTTTTGTGATCCCAAATTGATCTCACACTTCAACTGCATTCTTTGACTACATGTGTTCCCATAAATATCATACATTAGTCAAAGAGGGGCAAATGTATGCACCCTAAAATGGTCGCCTAGACTATGGTCCCCCATTCTTTAATTTATCAAATGACAGAATCAATGCTTTGCAACATTTTCAATTCAAATCAATTTCCTCGATCAAATTGTAATTAATTTAATTATTTCAATATTTCCTAAGGTTTGATCATTTCATCAATAATCTTATTTATTAAAAGAAAGTACCCATTTTAATTAAATAAAATGATCTTATTTAATTAAAAGAAAATCCCTTTTTATTAAATAAAATAATCTTATTCAATTAAAATAAAATCTGTATTTTAATTAAATAATATTATCTTATTTAATTAAAATATTTTTAAAATAAAATAAAATATTCTTATTTAATTAAAAGAAAAAATCCCTCTTCTAATTAAATAAATAAAATCCCCACTTAAAGCTCTCTTTTTTATGAAAAAAAAGGAAATAAATCAAATAAAAAAACAAACAAAACTCCTTTTTCTCCACACATTCCTAAGTGGTGGGCTTTTTCCCTCTTACTTGCCTTTTAGGGATTTATCCCACATTGCTCTTGAGGATGCATTCATCTCCACACTTTCCTTTATAAAGAGCCCTCTCCTTCTCATTTAGACGTAGATATCAAGTTTTCATGTTATTGTTATGCAGCAAGTTTGGAGAGCAATGTTGGAGGAGAGTTTGAGCATTTGAGCTTGAACCATGCAACTTCTCTTCTTTTTGTCTTCTTCTCTCATGCATCCATGATAATCCATTTAGAGTAGATTCATATTAATTTTAGATTCATATTTCTTTTCAATAGGTTAATCTTGCATATTTCCTTCATAGATTAGTCTGCATATTTCCTTTCATGCATTGTTATCATATAAATTAGTTTGCTTTCATGCATTGTTATCATATAGAATAGTTTTTATTTGCAATGCATATTTGATGATCATGGAGACTAGCATTCTTGCTTTTCCTCTTTGAATATCTCATTTCATGGTGTACTTGCATGGGCATAAACTAGGTCTAAACTGAGGGCCTTCATCACAAAACCTTGCACTCCATGAATAGGGAGCTATGAGTCGCCATTTCATACCTCATTCTTGAGCAATCTTGAATACAATGACTCATAGAAGTGTGTCAATCTCTTAGCACACATTCTCTACTTTGAAAGATTTTCATTGTACATGGGTACCTATTTAGGCCTTTGTTTCTAACACTCATTCATGCATTTCATCCATAGAGTTTTTTGTCTCCCTAAGTTTCATTGGGGGGCTTTAGGCATACTTGCATATATTAATTTAATTATGCACATACTAGAGAATATTCTCATGCATAATTAAAGCATATGTTTGCACATCCATCCTCTAGCTTAAGTTCACTTAGTGAGCCTAAATTTAGCTAAGTCTAATTTTAATTAGACTCTAGTTTGCACATTGTGCATATCACGCACTTCTAGTTTGCATATATTAGCATTATTTTTCTAATTTTAGTCTTAGTTAGCTTTTCTATTTTTAGATCTATTGCTTTTTATAAAAGCAATTGATCTCTTCATTGTAATCCATCCTGCAATTATGTGATCTTGAAAATTGTAGTTCTTTTGCTTTTGAGGAATATAGCAATTATTTTATTTCTACCCTCACTTGTGGATGGTGTTTTCATTTGTTGTTTGATCCTAGGTGCTTGTGTTGCAAAATTCAATAGATTGTTTTGAGAAAACATTTTCCAATAAAATCACTTTTTTTTATCATGTAAGCATGCACTTAGCCAATTATGTAGACCCTTCAAAGAGCAAAGTAAAAATTGGTGTACATTCTACAAAATCATTACTTTTATCTTTCAATCCTTCCTCCATCAAATTATTTTACACAACAAAATATCACTAGCAATTGCACCCTTAAATTGCAATTCACGGGTTAGTTAATAAGAAATATGGATGCATTGAAATTTACATTTTTGTATTATAAAAAGTCATGAATTTGTTTCTTAGAAACAATGCTCCTATAAATTCAATGGAAGCTTTCAATCACTAATTATAAATCTAATCGTGTAGAAAACATTAATAAAAGGTCAAAGAATCCAACAATACATAAGTAAGGTTGATGGTTTGACTTATTTACTCTAACCCGTTATCATATCTTTGGTCCTTACGCATATTACTTACTAAATGTATATATGTTGCCTTTGTTATTGCCTCATAAATATATGGTGAAATATTTTCATAGAAGTATTTCAAGTAAGCAACTTAAACAGAGCAATGTCAAATTTATTTAAAAGTAATGTGTGAAATATTATAACTAGCATAGTTGCAAAACTCGCCAAAGTCTTGGCGAATTTCTTTGCATGCCTAGTATTTTCGTTAAAAACTCACCAAGCTTTTGCCAAAAATTTGGCAGTAGAACAATATAATTTGTAGGATGCCAAAAAGTTCATTCTAATTTAATTTTGACTGGTTTCTTTTGTTCCTCAAGTGAAAAAACACCCTCTCAACCTTTGATGAGGTCATTTGTCGTGATTTTGTAAGTAGGAGTGAATTTTTTTTGTTTATCTAGTTGTGACTGCAATTGAAGCTTGTTTGAGAGAATCCATATGAAGAAGAGGAATAAGTTAGTTTAGAAATGCTTAAATGACCTTGTCTTTGTGCAATATAATCTTCGGATGCACACAAGGAAGGTAGATGAATTATTATGTGGTCCAATTGATTTGATGATATAAGTCATTACAGTGATTGAACAGTGCAAGATCAATCTCCATACTTTATCGAGGATGACATCTATGATTTGGAGAGGTAAGATATGAAGGAGGAGGGGTAGATTGAGATTCACATTGGATGACATTAAGGAGGATGAGGAGGTGTCATTGCCAATGTCAGCAACAATTGCATCCAGGAGGGAGATCGAGCCACAACCTGTCGTGCTAAGCAAGGAGGCACAACCATAGTGGACTCCTAGGACTAGACCTTCTAAATATACCTCTCCCCTAGTTTTTAAATACAACTAGGTAGAGGAAGGTGTAAAATATTTTTATGTTGTATTACTTTTAATTTTACAAAAATAATTTGCCATTTCAATTTTTCTTTAGACTATTAGGCTACCACCCATCAACATTCCACATGAGGATGTTATTTTGTATGCAATTTGCATTTAATTCAATCAAATATATCTAGTCTCAGTTGGTTTCTTTTACGTACTCATCAGTTATTGAATCATTGGATGCATCTCCTTATTGAATTTTGCAAAAAAATAATATAAAATAAATTTAACTAAAAATTTTAATTATCGATATTTTATTGAGCTTTTGTCAAATTTTTACCAATATTTTTTTATGACTTGACATTTTTTAAACTATGATACTATTTTGATCAAAAGAGTATTTTATAAACCTTTTACTAGATCAACTATTATCTTTCAAAAGAATATTTCATGGCTTCTCTTTCTTTTAACAAGAGAAACAATTTATCAAACAAAGCCCTTGCGAATCATAATATGCATTGTTACAACTAATGTGATCCAAAACAAAATGAAGTTTAATAATCAACTATTCCTTGATTTGGTTTCAGCTAGTTTAACAAGTCCTCTGTCTTCAACAAGACATCTAAGGAGACTTTAGGCATTATTAGGGTGACCCATTAGAGCCACATTAGCACGGGAGCACAAGAAGATTTACTAATTGTCATTTTCATGTCATTCCCAAATCAAATAGAAAAACATCGATCAAAAACAATATTTCTCTAATCATTTCGACTAAGAAAATTAGCTAGGAAATAAAAAAGGGTTGTTGTAGCACCTTTTTTAATTGAGGAAATGCTTTTAGTTTCTGATGAAGTTTTCTTCTCCAAAAAAATTCCCCCATGTTAAAAATCTCTATCTTCTGTATATGATTTTTTTCAAACAAAAAAAAAGAAAAGAAAAAATGTTCAATAAAAATTCATTGCTATTAGATTTAATAAATTGTTTACATGGTGGAAGGTATAAAACATCAATTTTATGTAAACCTAAATTCATTAAATATATATGCCCAAATAAAGCATAACCTAACCTAGATTAGAATTAATTATCATAACAATTGGGATTGGAATATATCCATTAAATGAATTTTTCGTTGATAGGCTATTTTTTGTTGGGTAACTCTCACTAGAGTTTCCTCATGTCTCATGCTTGAAAAATAAACCAATTAAAACCTTCTAGAAAATGTCTTTTCCTGGTTGATAAAATAACATTCGGTTAGTTAAAACATTCCTCATCCCTCGCTTGCAATACAAACTTTTCAACTCAGAGAGGGGTCTCATTTTTTTGTCATGATAAGGTTTCGTTAATTTGTTTCGCACACTCTGCCCATTTTTCTGCTTACCATATGTTTCCCCTCGTACACTCTACTCCATGTATTCAACTATTGCAGGTTTGCGTTGCTAAGAATGCTCTTTCACAAGGTAAACAAATCCACCGTCTTATCAAACACCAAGGATTTGCATTTGATAGTTTATGTAAATTGTTGCGAGATATGTAAAGTGGTTGCAAGATATGTAAAGTGGTTGCAAGATATGAAAAAATGGTGTTCTTGGGGAGGCCTTAAATATTTTTGAATAAAAGATGTGTCTTGGATTGCAATGATGGCAGGGTGTACACAAGAAGCTTTTCTTGACGAGGCTTAATAACTTTTTAATGAAGTGCATGAAAGAAACATGACCTCGTGAAATGCCACGATATCAAGGTATGTGCAAAATGAATTTCCTGAGAAGGCCTTGGACACTTTAAAGTAAATAAAAATGAGATTTTGTTTATATAGATAAGTGACTACCAAAGGGGGTAGCTCCCTTATAGACATAATCAGTATATTACACCACCTAACTATGGCCTGGTAGCCATAAGCCAGAATATTGAGTCTCTTTGACTGAGAGACATAAAAAAGGTCTATATTATTGGCTACAAATGTAACAAATGAAGTCATATCCAAATAAGAAATACTTCCTCTGAACAAATTTAGAACTTCAATAAACATTTTCTTTTTTGCCATAATAGCCACTACCACTACATTATTATACTCTTCTATTAATAGAGCATCCATCATTTTTTAAGCCTTCTACACCACCCCAAAAGCTTTAGCAACATTGTAACAGAATTTTCCACCAACACTCTATTATGGACATGATCTGATGACAAGGTACCAATAACCTTCTTTATAGCGGGCAATAAGCATTCATTTTGAAGATGAAGTAACATTCTCAATTGGTTATCCACATCTGTCTTCTCATAGCTACAATAGATACCAAAATGAATGCACCCTACTACTCACACAAATTTGAACTCAAACTTCTGAGACTCTTCGGTGGATGATGCCAAGACCATAATTGTAAATATACTTAGAACTAATCCACAGTCGTCTATGTCGAATGGATAAGATCAAATCACATTCTTCCAAAAAAATCTTGTGTTTAAGATTAGAAACTCTTAATTTAAGTTGCATCGTACCATTTTATTTATAGTCTACTCGAGCTCTCTTTGAATTTGTTCCTTTATGTACTATTTTTGATCCTTTAATTCTACTTATGGAGGAGATTTAGTCATTCAACAAGTACTTGTGCCACTATCCCTCTTTATCCTGCAAAACTTACCTTCGCTTATCTCTACGCAAAAACATGTTGTACCTTCCTTAGCAAACACCCTTCCAATTTTTGGTGAAGTTGCTAGCTCTGTCCTTTATTATAGTCTTGTACAATCCTAGAAATGTCTGAATCTCTTCTAAGATAATCAATTTCTTTGTCCTTTAAATACCCTATTTGCTAATAGGTCTGTTGCATGATTAGCCTCTCTATAGACATGTGAGATCTCATTATCTGGAAAATGAGTTAAAGCTTCTACAATCTTTTGAGCTTTTTGGTCAAATTTCCAGTTCATTATTTTCTCCTCGACCATCACATTTATCGTCATTTATGAATTGCTCTCAATATTCAAAGCATTGATGTTCCTATCCTCACATAACTTGATCCCTTGATCCAATGCTTTGAGTTCTGCAACATTGTTCGTAGCAATCCCCAAAGGATTGTGCGAACCCCACACACAATTCCCCAATGAGTCTCTTAGGATACAATCGAATCCTGCAAGCCTTGGTTACCTCTTGCCCCACCATCAAAATTCAACTTGTATTTGCCTTCTTGTGACACCCTCTAAATGGATTCTTTTCGGTTTTGTTCTTTACTAGTTATATTCCCTTCTCATTCCATTTCTTGTGGATGTATTCATCCCAACTACAAATATATAGAGCTTTCTTGAAATATCTTTTACCACTGACAATTTCACCAATAACCTCCTTAATTTAGTTTCTTAAATATTCAACACTCATACTTTGGTCCTTGAAGATCATCCTATTATGCTATTTCCAAACCTGCCATACCAACATGGATGGACCAACAATCCATAGATCACCTCATACAAAATTGTGTTTTTTAATGGGCCAGCTACTTAAAAAAACTTGCTAACTTTTTACTCCTAACAAATTGCCATCCTTGTATATTAAGAAACCAATTCCAACAATGTTATACATATGGAACCAAAACAATAGGTGATTTGAGGATTGTTTTGCTGATAATCAAAGGGCACAAACATTTGGACTGATATTTCCCAATTTTTGAAGCCAATCTATGGTGAGGATTCTTCCATGTAGAACTATCCATAAGAAAGCTCCTACTCTTGGGGAGACCCCTGTGTGTTTCAACAAAGAATAGATGGCCAATCCTTATTTCTAGCATGTGTTTTCTGGACCAAATATCCAAATTTGATTGTATAATTTCCTTTCTTTAAAGCACATTGTACCATTGTAATTAGAAGTACCTTACATGTGTGTACAATTTCATGATTGTTTAGCACCCACCTTAGTATTCTTTCATAATATGACTTCACATGGTACTTAATGGACACCTGAATTAAAATATAGGTCATATGTTAATTTGATTTCATTTAAAATTGAGGTAAGCCCTTATTTTTAAATATGCTCCTCTATTTTTTCCCTCCATACCAATAATTTATTTCATCACCTAGAACCTATGTTACCATTTGTGGTCTTTGTGTTTTGTCCAGATCTCAAAATTGGTCGTACTCTGTAATATGACATCCCCTAATTAGCCAAGACCTGTGATCCTGATTTTAGCTCTAATTAGGCAAAGTGTTTCTGGGAACAGAACACCCAAGGTGTTGTGTTCCTGGGAACATAACACCCAATGTGTTGTGTTACTCGAGGATTGGGCTGTAATTGGAATTAGGGGCCCGACTCAGTGATTTAGTGGGGTATTTGGATTTACAGTTGGCCTACTTGAGTTTTAACACCTTAGATGTTGTGAGAGGTATATAAACACCCTATTTGTCCTCATTTTGGCATCCAACATTATCATCAAACAATAATTATCATCAATTTCAAGCATTCAAGCTCAAGGTTTCAAGACAAGCATTTAAGATCTATACGTTTTCTCAAGCATTCAAGATGTTTTTCTCCATGGATCAAGCTTATTTCCCTCATTTAAGGCATGAAAAAGTAGTTTTATTTTAAGGAGATACACATGCATCCCACATTCATCCAAGTCTTATTTCTTCTTCTTCTTCTTAATCAAGCATTGTGTCAAACTACACCATTGATCGCACAAGTTTTTGTCTTTCATTACTTCCTTTTGGGTTTTTTGTGTTAAGTCAAAGCTATTGCATCCACGTATTTGATCACAATCAATGTAGTACTTACATTTTCAAGGTATGACATTTTCTATATTTCAAATACAGCCTCCGATTTATGACAACATAGTTTCATTTCCTTTATTTCATTTCAAGGTTGATTCCAAATAGGGTTTTTATTGAGGCAAACCCCTTTATCTAACCTTCTTCCCTATTTGTTTATGCATAGGTATGGGAGGCAAGGGCATCGAGACTTAATCGAGAAAGTACAAGATCTAATGGGAAGACTGCAACTGGATCCAGGCAAAACCCTTGGGTACAAAATGACCTAGGCTATATGTTCCCAGGAACAAAATGCCCAAGGCATTTTGTTCCTTGCAGATTCACTTCAAATTTAGACCCCTGGTTAGTATTGTCTTATGGACCCTATTTCAATTCATTGTTGCTTCCTATCTATTTTTCGTTAGTCTGTAATTCTTAAATCTTGTTAATTTTTTGTATTTAGCCTTATATTATACATCATCATATCATCTTATCCATTTCAATATCACAATCAACAAAGGATCATTGACCCACTTAGATCTTAAGTCCCACTTGAGCCTATTGGTACATCTTTTCTTATTGTTCACAATCCACATTTGCATTAACCATCTTTTCTTATTGTTCACACACTAAATGATTTTGTCCTCCTTGTTGGTAATACATTTTTTTATTGCTGAGAGAATCTCCTGAAATTGAAGCTTTTCCCTTGTCAATATGTAGAGATGATCAACTAGCTTCCAATCAATATTCCAATCTTTTTCTCATAGGTGATTTACCACTAAGACACCATCCAATAGTCTAGTTTCTTCAATCCAACTTCTATCCTCAAAGGAGCTTTCCAGTGCCTCTTCCCTATTCTAATGTTCCCTACAAAATCTTGTAGACGCACCATTTCCAATCTTCCAAGTTAAATGATCTGGTATTATGTTCCTGCTATCCCATGAAATCTTCCAGATTGTTGATCCACCAAAGGAGGACGCCAAGATATGAATTCTACTAGGTTCATTACTATCAAAATACTCGTGTCTCATGATCCAACACCAAGGCTTATTGGGATTTGTAAATATTTTCCATGATAGTTTGGCACCAAGGACCTTAATTTGCTTACCAAGATGTCTAATCCCTGCACCTCCTTCATATTTGACTAAACACATGGTGTCCCTACTGATAAGGGACATCCTTTTCATTTCTATAACTCCTTCCCATAGAAAATTCCTCATAAAACTTTCCATATTTTTTATAACTATTGTCGACAGTTTGAAGCATGACATAGAGTAAATAGGAATCATTGAAAGCACAAATTTAATCATTAGTATACACCATTCTTGGGAGATTCATATGTTATTCCAATTACCTTTCCTTCGATCTGATCTTCTCACATAATTCATCCCCATATTTTTTGAGATAATTTCTAGAGAATAGAGGGACTCCAAGATATTTTACCGGAAGTTTCCCAACTTTAAATTCCAAAACTTTGGCAATGCCTCTTAGTAACCTCTAATATGTATTAAATAAATATATTTTTGATTTGTTGTTTTCAATGCAATTCTCATATGTCGTTTCATATTTTCCAACATTTCCTTGATAATAGATGTTTCTTGAATTGTGGCTTCCCCAAATAGAACCATGTCATCTGCAAATTGTGAATGGGTAACCGGTTTGAGTTCTTTGCAAATTTTGGTACCCCACCACGTATTTTGGAATTTTAGGTATTGAATGTATCTACCCAATGATTATGTCATCAATATAAAAATAAAGTGTTAAATAGGGTCTCCCTAACAAAGGTTGTTCCTACCTTTAAAAAGGCAAACAAAAATTTGTTGACCAAGCTAGAGAATCTTGGTGTAGATATACAAGATTTTTTAATATTAATCCATTTTTTATTAAAACCAAAATGTTCTAGAATCTTAAAAAGAAAATTCCAACTTACCATGCCATATGCCTTTTTATGTCTAGTTTAAGCACCATACCTCTTAGCTTGTTGCAAGTGACACAATGTATCATTTTTGTGACCATGATAATGTTGATGAACTACAATTGACAGTATGTTTGAAGTCATTTGTTGATAGACAACTGAGTTACAAATGTAATGATAAACATTATCAGTTAATGTATTGTCATTAATTTCAACTTATTTGAGTATCATTATGGTGACAAACATCTATTATGGATTGAAGATATGGAACAAACAAAGTTTATGTGGTCGATAAATGAAGAGTTCTGTATACACCGAGAGACAGTGAACACCCAGTAAAATACAATGTATACCGAGCATAGTGATAACCGAGCTAGGGATCGTCAACACATCACGGTATTGACTGAGCAATCTAATCAAACCGAGGATGACTAGAATGTTGAGCTAGAAATTGATGATTTTGAGGTAAATGATAAGGTTTGTTATGTTGATCAAATGGTTATGAAAATCCAAGGAAAATTATATGACAAAGATTGAAGCGTGTTTTTAACACAACTATTGAGGATGGTTTAAGCGACAAAATCAATGAGGGAGATTAAGCGGAAAAATATCAAGGATGGAAATTAAATAAGCTATGATGTCTATATAAGAGACAAGAGATTCATTTTGAATCACACTTGATGCACATACATGAAAATTTTATACATGATTGATCAAACTGGTTAAAGACATAACCGAGCATTTTTTGAAGACAACACCAAGTGACAGAGGAAAGAGCATTACCAAGCAGAAAAAAGTATGAAGAATCGGATGAACTAAAGTGAACAAATTGATCAGAGGTATTATGTACTTAGCATAGATATGAAAATCTGCAAAACAGAGTTGTATTTGAATAAGATCATTACTGTATTAGTTTAACCATTGTTACAAATAAATATCTTAACCGAGTAGGACGTGAAAGTCTTTATTATGACATTCTAATGAATGTTGACTATTTTCTTGTTGACCCCATAGTGAATGCATGGTCAAGAGAGAACTGTTAGTTTTAAATCCTCTAACCAAGTCACATTTAACAATGTGTATTGTAACCTTTAATAGGGTTGGCTCTTAACCAAGCTCACTTCAGAAGAGTGAAATATTTTGGGTTACCGGTCCCAGGTGGTTTTTCCCTTAGCAAGGTTTTCACATTAAAAATCTATGTGTCAATGTGTATGATTGTTGTGGATTGTTAATTTTCTTTACACATTACTTTATTGACATTGATCGGTAATCATAGTATTAATTTAGTGCTACTCGGTAATTAACTAGAAGTTACAGAATACATTTCACCGAGTTGAATTATATGTTTTAAATTGTTTTTATATATATATGGAGGAATTTGGGATAGTATGATAATTGGAAGATAACAGATTCACCCCCTCCCCCCTCTCAGTTATTCTAACAATTGGTAACAGAGCATACTGCTCTTAGAAGGAAGTTTTGAAGGACTTAAGCTAAAGATCACAAGATGTATAAGAGAGACGCACCAAAGTTGAACAAGGAGAACTTCTCAACATGGAAAAGTAGGATGAGACTATACCTATCAGAGATTGGAGATGACATTGCAATATATTTGGATAATGAATCCATTCTACCTACTGGACCCTTGATTGTTAATGAGATGAAAGAGAAACATGAACATAATGTTATAATGGTGGAGATTGATTCTTCACTTACCTATGCTGAATTTGAAGATATCAAGACATGTACATCAACCAAGCAGATGTGGGATAAGATTACACTAGTTTATGGAGGAGATGAAAATGCACAAAGAGCTAAAGTTGAAGGTCTTCGAGGAAAATTTGATGACATGAGAATGAAAGAGGGAGAGAACATAACACAGTATAGTACCCGACTTAAGGAAGTTGTGAATGCTATTTGAGGAGGAGGTGGAACTATTGATGAAGATACTATTGTGAGTAAGATTCTTAGAAATTTATTGCCTATTTATTCTATAAGAGTCTCTGGAATACATGAAATGAGAGCAGTACCTAGAAATAATATTACTGTTGATAGTCTTGTTGGAAGATTGATTAATTTTGAGCTAAATAATTTTGACAACAATGTTGTACCTTCTATGGAATCTATATTTATGTCTACTTTGAAAATTTGTGAATTTGGTAGTAAACACATAATTAGAAATAACATTGACAGTGATAGTGATGATAAGGAACTTGATAAACTTGAAGATTTAATAGTTAGAATATTGCACAAAGGTAAAGGAAGATATAAAGGCAAACTACCTTTGATATGTTTTAACTGTAAAGAGATTGGCCATTTTGCCGCAATATGCCCTAACATAAAGAATAATGAAAGAAATGATAGATCTAATGACAGAAAGGATGACCGAGATTACAGAAGCAAGCAATAATATGACATAAGGAATGACCAAGATTACAAAGATAAAGGAAAGAAGGTTTGTTACATTGCCAAAGATAAAGACAATGAGAGTGGTTCTGACAGTGATGAAGACATTGAGACAATGTTTGTAGCTTTGAAAAATGATTCAGATGAAGATGAAAGGTATGTTGAAACAACACTTATTTCTAAAGTTAGTAAGCATGACATTTGAGTTATTGATAGTGGTTGTACACATCACATGACTGGAGATAAACAAAAATTTGAATTTCTTGAACATTATGATGGTGGATCTGTTAGAATGGGAAAAGATACACCTTGTCAAGTGAAAGGAAAAGGTACTATAATGTTGAATGATCAAATCAAATGTGAGAATGCATACTGGGTAAAAGGACTTAACTATAATATGTTGAGTGTTTTACAACTAAATAGCACAGGTCACTGAGTTGCATTTGAGAACAGAAAAGCTAGAATCTATGATGGAACAGGAAAGTTTATCGACATTGGTGAACAATCAAAAGGTAACCTATTCTATCTTGACACTACTAAAACTACTTGCTTTTTGGCTAAGAATGAAAATGTAAGGTTGTGGCATAAAGGCTTTTTCATGTAAATTTAGACAACATAGTTAAGATTAGTAAGAAAAGAAAAGTTAAAGCCTTACTGAGCTTATCTAAACCAGACCATGTAATGTGCGAGAATTGTCAAATGGGAAAGATGTCAAAATCTAGTTTTAAGAGAAAGAATTTTTCATCTAATGATATTTTGGAGATATTTCATATAGACCTATGTGGACTAATGAGAACACAAAGTTATTATGGGGACAAATACTTTATTTTATTTTTTGATGACTACTCTAGAATGATGACTGTCATGTTCCTAAAAGAAAAATATGAAGCATTTAAGATGTTTAAATGGTACAAAGATAAAGTGGAAAAAGAAACTTGTAGAGAACTGAAGTGTTTGAGATCTGATAGAGGAGGTGAATTTATTTATGAGTTCACTAACTTTCGTAATGAGTATGGAATTAAAAGAAATGTTTCTGCACCGAGGACACCACAGTAGAATGGAATTGCTAAAAGGAGAAATAGATCAATTGTGGATTGTGCTAGAACACTAATGATTGAAAAGAATGTTGCACAAACATACTGGAGAGAAGTTGTTAGCACTGCTGTATACACACTAAACCGAGTAGAACTGAAGAAAGATGCAAACAAGACACCTTATGAGCTATGGTATGGTTATACACTTGATGTGAGATATTTTAGAATATTTGGAAGTCGTTATATTCTGAAAGATGATCAAAATGGTAAATTTGAATCAAAAAGTGATGAAGGAATATTTCTTGGATATTCTACTAAGAGTAAAGCTTATAAATGTTTGAACAAGACTTCTAACAAAATCATTGAAAGTGCAAATGTGAGAGTTGAAGAATTTGCTGAGAAGAATGGTTAGGAAAGCATGAAAGAACTAGAAGATTACAGTAGATTTGTCTACATGGAAGAACCTGATACTATACTGACATAGATGCCTAACATTACCGTGCAACATGGTAATGTCACTGGGCAACAGGAAGCACAGACCGAGAATCAGGAAAATGCTGAAACTGAAGATTATGAACAAGATCACAATGAACCTACATGAGAAGATAATGAAGAATTGAACTTATACTTGCTAAATATGTGAAAAGACATCATCCACATAATCAAATTATTGGAGATAAAAGATCTGGCATGATGACAAGAATTAAGTAGAAAGACAACACATGTTTAATTTTTGAATTTTAGCCTAAGAATGTTAGAGATGCATTAGAAAATGAAGAATGGATTACTGCAATGAATCAAGAAATTGAGTAGATACAGAAAAACAAGACATGGACATTAGTACCGAGACCAAGTGATAAAAATGTCATTGGCACCAAATGGATATTCAGAAACAAATTGAATGAGAATGGAGATGTAACTAGAAATAAAGAAAGATTAGTTTGCAAAGGGTATGCACAAGAAGAAGGGATTGACTATGGAGAAAATTTTGCACCCGTTGCTAGACTTGAAAGAGTTAGAATATTACTTGCATATGCTACATATAAAGGATTCAAAGTATATCAGATGGATGTTAAGTGCTACATTTTTTAATGGAATACTGGAAGAAGAGGTATACATTGAACAACCTGAAAGATTTGTTGATCCTAATTAGGCAAACATGGTATGTAAGTTACACAAAGATTTATATGGATTGAAACAAGCGCTGAGAGCATGGTATGAAAGACTACACTCCTATCTTATAAGTATTGGATTTATTAGAACAAATGATAACAACAATTTGTATTTGAAAGGAGGAAATGATGATAAGACCCTTATTGCTGAAATTGTTGTTGATGATATTATATTTGGAGGTAATGATAACCTATGCACTTCATTTGTTGATGAAATGAGGAAGGAATTTGAAATTTCAATGTTTAGAGAGATCAAATTTTTTCTTGGCTTGCAAATTTTACAATAGACTGCAGGTATCTACATTACTCAATCAAAATACATCAAGGAAGTACTGAAGACATTCAAAATGGAAGAATCAAAACCAGTCATAACACCTATGGTGACAAGATGCAAATTGACAAAAGAAGATAAGACATCTGAGGTAAATCAAACTTTATATAGATCTATGATTGGAAAGTTGATGTATTTTGTACACACAAGACCAGACATAGCACATGTAGTTGGAATTGTTGCAATATTTTCTACTAATTCCAGAGAATCACATATGACTGCTATAAAAAGAATTTTTAGATATCTGAAGAACACCGAAGATTATGGACTATGTTACAAAAGGGAAGGAAAGTTTGAATTGAAAGTTTACACTGATGTTGATTGGGCTGGGAACATTGATGATAGAAAAAGCACTATTGGCAGGCATTCTTTATAGGAGAAAGAATAGTTACTTAGATAAGTAAGAAGCAAGGATGCATATCTCAGTCAACTGCAAAAGTTGAATATGTTGCTATTGCTGCAAACTGTTCGAACATAGCATGAATAAAACCACTTTTGAAAGGCATGAATGAAGAGATCATTGACCCAATAATAATTTACTGTGATAATTCAAGTGTAATAAATATTTCAAAGAACCATGTGATGCATGCAAGGACAAAACATATATCTATCAAATATCACTACTCGAGGGAACAAGTACAAGATAAACAAGTGATACTTAAATATGTACATTCAAAAGATCAACTTGCAGACATATTCACTAAACCCTTGCCAAAGGATACATCTGAATGCTTGAGGGGTAGACTAGGGGTTCATCCCTTGTCTATTGGTCACTAAGATGACTAGGAGGTTGCATCAACCTGCATAAAATCAAAATATCAATCATGTTGATACAAAGCTAAACTGGACTGACAAAGACATATCAGTACACTACAAGCTACCTATTTTACTGCACTAAAAACCAGAGATATTTTTTGGCTACTGAAGAATTGCGTATTTCTTTTTGGCATTGTTGTCAAAGGGAGAGAATGATCAATGAAAGGGAGAGAAATATCTATCTACATAGAGATTCAAGAACAAAAGAGTCAAATCTATAGGGAGAGTCTGCATGGTGAGTTTTTTTTTATGCTGACACAGTTTCTATATTCAAGCTAGGGAGAGCTACAAAATTGTTGCAGTTGTAGAACAAAATTTTGGTATTTGTTGTATGGCATTTTTCCACTGCATATTGCATATTGTGTTTTCATCAATGTCAAAGGGAGAGATTGATGAACTACAACTGATTGTATGTTTGAAGTCATTTGTTGATAGTCAACCGAGTTACAAATGTAATGATAAACATTATCAGTTAATGTATTGTCATTGATGTCAATTTATTTGAGTATCATTATGGTGACAAACATCTATTATGGTTTGAATATCTGGAACAAACAAAGTTTATGTGGTCGATAAATGGAGAGTTATGTATACACCGAGAGACAGTGAACACCGAGTAAAACACAGTGTATACCAAGCACAGTGATAACCGAGCTAGGGATCGCGGACACATCACGGTATTGACCGAGCAATTTAATCAAAATGAGGCAGACTAGAATGTTGAGCTAACAATTTATTATTTCAAGGTAAATGATAAGGTTTGTTATGTTGATCAAACGGTTATGAAAATTCAAGGAAGATCGGATGACAAATATTAAAACTTGTTTTTAACACAATTGTCGAGGGTGGTTTAAGCGAAAAAATCAACGATGGAGATTAAGCGACAAAATCTGAAGGATGGAAATTAAATAAGCTATTATGTTTATATAAGAGACAAGAGATTCATTTTGAATCACACCTAATGCGCACACATGCAAAGTTTATGCATGACTGATCAAACTGGTTAAAGACATAACCGAGCATTTTCTGCAGACAGCACCAAGCGACAAAGGAAAGAGTATTACCGAGCAGAACAGAGTATGAAGAATCAGATTAACTTAAGTGAAAAAATTGATTAGAGGTATTATGTACTTAGCATAGATATGAAAATCTCCAAAATAAAGTTGTATTTGAATAAGATCATTACTGTATCAGTTTAAACATTGTTACAAATAAATCTCTTAATCGAGTAGGACGTGAAAGTATTTATTATGACATTCTAATGAATGTTGGGTATTTTCTTGTTGACCCCATAGTGAATGCATGGTCAAGAGAGAACTGTTAGTTTTAAATCCTCTAACCAAGTCACATTTAACAGTGTGCATTGTAACCTTTAACAGGGTTGTCTCTTAACCGAGCTCACTTCAGAAGAGTGAAATATTTTGGGTTTCTGGTCCCAGGTGGTTTTTCCCTTACTAGGGTTTCCACGTTAAAAATCTATGTGTCAATGTGTATGATTGTTGTGGATTGTTAATTTTCTTTACACATTACTTTATTGACATTGATCGGTAATCAAAGTATTAATTTACTGCTACTCGGTAATTAACTAGAAATTACATAATACATTTCACCGAGTTGAATTATATGTTTGAAATTGTTTTTATATACATCTAGTGGAATTTGGGACTGTAGGATAATTGCGAGCTAACAGATTCACCCCCCTCTCAGTTAACAAATTCACCCCNTTCCCCCCCCCCCCCCCCGCCCCCCCCCCACTCTCAGTTATTATAACAAATGCTATCTGCAATTTCTCTACTTGGAGTCAAACCATTTTGTTCTTCAGAGATCAAACTTCCCAGTATATGTTTTTAACCTGTTGGCAATAGCTTTGGTAACAATTTTATAAATTGTGTTGCAAAGAGAGATCGACTTATAGCCTACAAAGGATTGACAATCTAATTTCTTTAGTATAAGCACAATCATTGTATTATTTGGGACCTTAACAAATTTCCCACTTGTCCTTACTTCCTCAACTAGTTGATGAATGTCTTTTCCCATAAAGTACCAACATTCTTGATAAAACTTAACTGCGAAACCATTCGGTCCTAGCGATTTCTCAGGATGAAGTTGGAAAACAACATTCTTAATTTCCCCCGTTAAAAAGGTTTATATTTCTATGCTTTGTATTCTTATGTTATTCCTTGTTTTTTTATTTTCTAGCTTTTGGGGTTATTCTATCATTTTTATTTGTATTATTTATTATTTTCTTTATCTTTTTTTATTTCTTGTTCTTTGGGTTTTCTTGTCTTATCATTTTTATTAAATTTTTCTTTAATTAGTATTTAATATTATTAGTTGGTTTATTTTTATTATATTCATTTTTATTAATTTCTTTTCCTTTCAATCTCTTTAATGTCTTTAATGTTTTTTCTTGTCTTTCCTTTATTTTGAATTTATTATATTTTATCATTTTATTGATTATTATTTTGGTTTTTTTATTTTATTTTTGTTGTATTTTATTTTATTTTTTTAATTTTTTCTTCTCATTTGTTATGTTTTATTTTTCTTTTGTGGCTTTACTTGTCTTTTTAGTGTTCTTTTATTTTTACATTTTTCTTGTTTTTTAGTTTTTTTAGTGTTTTCTTATTTTTGTTGAGTCAACCCTTTCTTTTGAATCATTTTTTTTTTTTAAATTTTTTTTGTTAGTGCTCTTAAAGTTTTTCTTTTTTAGTTTTTTATTTTGTTCTTTCTATTATCCTAGTCAGCCTTTTGTCCTTGTCCTTGTCCTTTTCTCTTTTCTTGTGCCTCTTAGACCCCCTTCCCCCTCTTCTTATCTTGTTAGATCCACAATCATACCATTTTTCATTCTCTTTGTGCTCTCTTTCATCCTGATGATGGATGCCAAAGTGTGATCTGAAACATTGATGCAAAAGTTTACATACACAATTAAATCAAGAAACACAAGCAACTAGGTTTCCATTATCTTGCTATTATTTGCCTCTGACACCAAAGTCTGAATGACATTCAAGAAATCCTCCCATGAACTGTTGTCTTGCTGATGGTCCTGCCCTAATAAAGTCCTAAAGAATTCCACCACCAAATTGCCCAAAACCTCCTTACTTTTGTAGAGAGATCCATCCTCTAGCTTGGTATTATCATTGCCATTGTACATTTTCCTTTCTTTCATGGATGCATGAAAAATCATTGTATTTGAGTCACCTTCTTTGATCTAATTTTCTCTGGCTTTATATTTCCAAAATATCTCCTCTCTTAATAATAACTCGAAATGCTTCAACTTAAGCTCTTTTTCAAATAAAAATGATAGTTGCAAAGTTAGACTCTATCACCTTTGCTAGTATCCTTCTAACCAATGCCAAAATGGTCATCTTAAAATAAGGTATGCCTGTCTAATAGAGCATAAGTGAATGTGGATGTCAGTCAGGTGTATTAGTTATAAATGCCCCAATACATGTGCATGCGAAATGTGGATGCATACACAAGGCACATGCATGGGTTGACAAAATACCTCAAATAAATATTGTCACATGGAATGCAATGATGGTAGGATATGCAAAATTTGGAAGCACCCAAAAGTCTCTTGAATTGTTGGAAAAAATGTGGAAACATAGACAAGGTATGCAAATTATTTCATTACACACCTAAAAAAGATCTGGTTTCATGGAGTACGATGATTGTAGCCTATGCACAGAAAGGTTATGTTGAAAAAGCCTTATAAACTTGTTAGAAAATGCGATTGGTTGGCATAAATCCAAACCCCACAAACTTTGGCAGCATACTCCCATCCTATACCAAAGTGGGAGCTTCAAAATGGGCGTGAACATCCATCAAAGCTTAATGAACCACAACATCATTTTAAATGACATGTACCTCTAGGGTTTATATTTCTACTGTCTTTGTATATACTTTATTTTCCTTTCAATCTTTGAAGGTGCATCTAGTGTTTTATTAGGCTTGGTGTATTGTGAAGACTAGTTTTTCATTTAACTTTCTTTGTTTGATTTCTTAACCGTGTAAATTATTGTGAATTACTAATTATTGAAACTGTAAACTGGTTAGTTTTAGGGCTATTGGAGGTTAAATGTAAGCTTGAATAAAATATTAATATTATAATAATAGTTTTATTTAGGAATAAATATTTAAAATTTAAGGAGGGTTATATTTACTTGCATTTCAATTATTTGAATTTAATTTACATATTTTAACTTTTAAAGATTAATATAAGTAAATAATACTAGAGAAAATATACAAAAATGGCCAGAGCGAATTTGCAAAAATATCAAGTAGCATTTAGAAAATCATATGCGGATATTCATTATACCTCATCTTTGGATCAAAGATTTCCTTGGAACTCTACCAACAGGTTCAAAGTGTTGAATAATCTTTCTTCAAGCAACATAGATTTCGATGGACTTAGGATCGTGTAGAGGGGAAGACATGTGCTTATGCAAAACTCTTCTCTCATTCCTAGTTTATCTACTACTATACCATTATATAGGGTTCCAGGTCTCCCTCAGCCTAGGACTCAAGGAGCTTCAACCCATCCATCATATGACCAGTTTATCTCCACCTCTATGGTTGGGGATTCTGGGATTACATAAGGTAGAAGGAAAAGAAGAAATCTCAGGGATGTAGAACGAATCAAAGTTACTAACATCAAGGTAGGTGGGAGAATGTGGGCAGTGTCGATCACATCTGTAAATCCACACTACGCCACGGGTGCTAATAGAATATCACCAGGGCAAAATATTGCAAAAGACTTACATCATAGTTTAATTAGGGTAGATCACAGTCCTCCTACAAGACCTAAGACCCCAAAGACAGAGGTGGGGTAATAACCTTCCAAGAAGGTATGTCCCACTATGAAATGGTTGTAACCAGTAGAATGACCTAGATCAAGCTAACAATAATAGACAGACCTACGATGGTTGATCCACACCTGAAAGGCGCCAAGAATTGTCAATCGCCAAGGCAATCACACCTCAACAAGATTTGTTTGTAAGGCCATAAGAGATGGAATCCAAATCCACAGGGCTGAAAAAGATTATCAAAAAGACATCAAGAATAAATTCACACAAGGTATGGGGGATTACTGCAAATCTTATGGCCTATTTTATAGATGGTGTAGATATGGGTCCCCGGTGGAAGACATTTCCCAATGGATGGAGGAATCTTGGGAGGGTCGGGTAAATATCACTATTCTCTCAAGTAATTTCTTATTTTTGGATTGTAAGAATGCTTCTTTTAAAGATGAATTACTTTATGGTAAAAATGTATGTTTTGAGGGCTTTAATTTCAGTTTTTTTGACTGGTCGCCCCATTTTTATCCAAACAATATGCAACTGTTTAGGGTCCCAGGTGGATTAGCCTTCCCAATCTTCCTGTAGAGTTAATCCATAGCTAAAGGAAAAAATCCAAGTGAGTGAAGCAAAAGGAAGTGTTTTACCATAAACACAATGAATGAGAGATCGCTTCAAGATCTATCACCAAAACCATCAAGATGCTCCAATACCAACACAATGAAAGAAGTATTTTGAAAGGGGAAAAACCAAGAAAAAACCACTTGTGTATATAATATGAATGAGGAAAAAAAGCTTAGAGAAAGAGGGAGAATATGTGTAGGAAGCTCATTACAACAATAAGAGAGCAAGAGTTGAGAATGTGAGTAGAAGTGAGAAAATTAGTATTGAAGTGTGCAGAGAATTATCTCTTAAATAGATGAGTGACGGAGTTAGAATGTAACTCCCATGATCTATGAATGCCACATTCACATTAAGTGTGTGCCAAGTGTGAGAATCCTCTTAAGGATGAATAAGCTATTTTCCTTAATAAAGGAAATAAATTGTCCTCCTACTTGGACTAGATGAAAAATTACATTTTAGGATACCTTGGCTTATCCATATTTAAATACAACACCAATGAAAGATTATTAATTATAACACCCCCCCTTAATCTCTACTTGGGGTGTTTACATCAAGGAAATTAAACCCAATTTTTTACAATGAGAATGAAGTGTGTCTTTACAAAATTTGCAACTTGATCTTCAATATAAGAGATTTGATTGTCTTGATCCAAGTCTTGATGTAGTCTTCTTGAAGAAATAAGACATGTGAAGAGGAATTTATTCCATAAGTAGGCCTTGAAGATTCACTTGAAACAAAGAAACATAGAAACACAAACCAAGGAACCTACCCACAAGAATGTCATCTAACATTCAAGTTAGTGTAACTTTGAAACTGTTACATTAGAAAATATCTTTAAAGAAATGGATGAGATTTCATAAAAATAATGGAGCTAAACATGAAATAAAGATACAAAAAATGGTCAAGGTACCATAAACAACATCCATCCTCTCATCTCAAAATAAGTATACTAATGCAGAAATGACCAGAACAAGGCCAACTAACGAGACCTGCATCAACATTGCATCAATCACATGGATATAGACAGTCCAATAATGAGTCATCTCACTGCAAGTGAATGGGTAGCTAATCCATAACTTTCATGACTCACGATCTAAGCAATGAAGAATGCAAACTCATCATCACATTAATAATATTGCAAAGAGGACTGAGAGAGAAGAAACCATAATTCGAGTAGAACATATGACTCAAACACCAATAAACATTTGATTTGATTAGCCAATCATGTCTATGCTTATGAACCATAAGCAATGAACCATTAAGGAGATAATAATTTAAACCAACATTAAGATTAACATATGTTAAATAATAATTTGAACTAAGGATTATGAGTGAGAAAAACATATTTCCTGCCAAATATATAAGAAATCCAACAAAATTCAAGATGGATTTCAAGAACAACATCCTCACCAAGAGAAAAACAAGCAATGGAACAAGTTGATAAAGATCAACTGAAGTAAGTGCCTCCAATACAACTTACAAATGGAACAAGTTGATAAACATCAACCAAAGTAAGTGCATCCTAATGCAACTTACAAATAGAACAAGTTGATAAACATCAACTGAAGTAAGTGCATCCAAATGCAACTTACAAATGGATCAAGTTGATAAACATCAACTAAAGTAAGTGCATCCCAATGTAACTTACAAATGGAACAAGTTGATAAACATCAACTGAAATAAGTGCATCCCAATACAACATAATAATTAAAATAATGGATCAAATGGAACTCATAAAAGATGCAACAATAGATCATAAAAAATCTGAAAGCAATTAATGCTAAATAATGAAATAATCCATTGGAAAGCAATGTTTTATGATTACTTGAACAAATTAAAACTGAGCAACATTAAGGACATAAGGTAACAATTTAAAATACTAAAGAAAGAAATACCCCCTGGAGATGCACCATACCACTAAAAAGGGCTAGTAACATTATGATGAATTGTAAATGCATGATGAGATTGATTACCATTATCGTCCCTAGAATTAGAAGGTTGATGATTTTGATTCGTGGGCCTTTTATCCTTTTGCTTTTAAAGCAGTTATTAGTTACATGATCGTCTTTCCCACAATAGGTGTAATGGGGTCTTTGATTTATCTTGTGGTGATTTGAGTTATGATGGTTATTACGATTATCGCTAATATTATGATGGGTATTGTTATGATTATTATAATTATTATTACGATAATAATAATAATAATTATTAAAGGTATTATTACTAGAGCTATTGTTTTGATTTTGATGCTTAGACATAAAAGCACGTTCATAAGATATAAGAGTACCAAATTGCAGTAACTTAGCTTCTTCTTGACGTAAAAGATTTTGAAATATAGCATAACTTAATTAAGGAGCTAAATTAAGAATAGAAATTTGAGAATGAATGTTAGTAATAAACTATTGAAATTCTTTAGGAAGACATTTCTTTAAAATGATAGTAATTAATCTAATATCAGTTATTGTAACATTTAAACCACTTAATTGAGTTTTAATAGCATCAAATTTAAGTAAGAATTCATCTATGGATTTGAAATCTGTATACCTCAAGTCTTCCAAGTTGTCTTAGAATTGAATCTTTCATGATTCAGTTGAGATGTCATAAGTTTGTTTCAAAATGTCTCATGCTTGATGGGATTTGGTGCAATGTCCAATCAAGGCGTATAGATTAGGAACAATAGAAAGGCCAATTAATCCAAGAGCTTCTTCATTTTTAGTTTTTCATGCAACTTTGTCGGCATGAGAAGCAGTGGCAACCGGTTCAAGAAAGGCATCTGTAGCAATTTCTAGCAAATGCTTAAAATGAAATATAAAAGAAATATGTGTCTTCCATTGATGATAGTTAGAACTGTTCAATTTGATTTTAGGAACTAATGTCGACATAGCTTTTAATACATGGAATTCCAAGTTAAAATAAAGCAAAAAGATGAATGAAACGAGTATAGCACCAGTTAATGTGCAAGAAAATTAAGATATTAAGAAAATTTAAAAAAAATGTTTAAATGAGAAAACAAAATTTTATTGCAACTATTTAGTAAAAAGACAAATGCAATATATTTATTACGTTACAATATATATTATATATATATTGGATCAAAATTATATGAAACTATATGAAGCAGAAATTTTGTTTTGAAGTTTAAACTTTTTGATAAATAAAGATTGAACAAATATATTAAAACGACATAAACAAGGATTAAATGATTTAAATGAATTGATTTTTTAAAATACGTAAATATGAAATTAAAAGATTGAGATAATAAGTAATAAGAAATGTAGCAATGAATTAAGTAAATAAATAATAAGATTAAATGATTCAACCACATAACCAGTCAACCAGAATATAAGAAATAGCTAATGGGTCAGAGATATACCATAATCAACGGCAGAATGTAACTGAAGAATCACAGAGTAGGGAATAATGGACAGAGCCAAAATTGAAACTTGTCTAATGCAGTGTAGGAAATAAGAATAATAATGTCTAAACCAGATAAAATAGTAGGTAAAGAATACTGGAGAAAAGGCACAACCAATGATCACATGAGTTGAGGAATACTGTGCAATGAAGTGTGGAAGAACTGCTTGAAGAAACTCTTGTAGTGGTTGCCTCTCGCTGGATTTGGACGACTTGCTTTTGCCTTGAAGGAAGAGTTGAGGTTGAAAGCAACTAAGGAAGAAATGACGCATGAGGAAACAATAAAAATGTTGAGGTTGAACGCAACCAAGGAAGAGTTGCCAGGCTAGTGAAGGATGAGAGGTGCAAGAAGACATGAAACGTTGGAGTGAACACCAAGTTGGAGTTAACTTTGTTCAACAATGTTGTCTTGAAGTGTTGCATGGGGTGAGGAGCAGGCAGCGTGAGGGATTAGAGAAGATGAAATGGTTCACAAATCAACAAGGAAATATTGGGCACGCAGAAGTAAAGGGGAGGAGGCAGTGCAAGGGATAAAGACAAAAAAGCTATGCAATGATAAAAAAAAGGCTACACAACCAAGGAAGATCTTGCTGAGAAAAAGAGTTGAGTTGCGTTAGATCTTGTTGTTTTAAAGAGGCTGCTAGTATATGAACATGTATAAGTAAATACAAAGATGCAAAAAATATATATTAAATAACAAAAAATAATGAGATAAAATTATTAGATTATTGTGAAAAAAACAATATCAAGAACAAATAATATGAAAGAACCAGAGTTATCAGCCTGCAAAGATAAATGAGAAATGAATATAACAATAACAAAGATTAGAATAAATAAGGAGAGAATTAAACGATAATCGATACTGCAAAATTAGACCAATATTATAATACCTAGGTAGAAATGTTGCATGCACAAAGAGATAAGAGGAAATCTGAGATGTAATTATTTTAATCCGTCAAGAGCCAAACCAGCAGAGGGCTAAAAAAATGAATAGATTAAATTATATATATATATAAACCTGCAAATCAAATAGTTAGATAAATGAACGAAAATGTATGAAATGGAACAAAAATGACAGAGTTAGGAGATTAAAAGATTTAAAGTTTGAAGAAAACCTGTAGAATGTTAGCACAAAACATGCAAGTATGAAATAAAAAACTTTTGCGGTTGCCTGACAGAGGGTGAGGTTAAATCTTGAAAAAAAAAACATGAAAAAAACTTGAAATGAAGATTATTAACATTAGATCTACAAAAAATGAAAAGCCCGCAACAAAAAGTTAATCAATCAAAGAAAGAAAGGCTTTCTTATTCTCAAATGAGATATCCTTCGAATGGTACCTTCATGCAAACACTCATAACAAAGATTTAGCTAGCTCGGGTATCGTGTAAGAGAAATACAAAAATGAAAAGAGCTAAAGGAAAGCATCTAAGTGAGTGAAGCAAAAGGAAGTATTTACATAAACACAATGAATGAGAGATTACTTTAAGATCTATCGCCAAAACCATCAAGATGCTCCAAGATCAACACAATTAGACAAGTATTTTGAAAGGGGAAAAACCAAGAAAAAACCCTTTGTATATATAATATGAATGAGGCAAAAAAGCTTAGAGAAAGAGAGTGAATATGAGCAAGAAGCTCATTACAACAATAAGAGAGCAAGAGTTTAGAATGTGAGTATAACTGAGAAAATTAGTATTGAAGTATGTGGAGAAGCATATCTTAAATAGAGATGAGTGATGGAGTTAGACTGTAACTCCCATGTTCTATGAATGCCACATTCACATTAAGTGTGTGCCAAGTGTGAGAATCCCTTTAAGGAGGAATAAGCTAATTTCCTTAATAAAGGAAATAAAAGAAATGAGTTGTCATCTTACTTGGACTAGAGGACAAATTACATTTTAGGATACCTTGGATTATCCATATTTAAATAAAACACCAAGGAAATAATATTAATTCTAACAAAAATTCTTAAGGAAATAGGGAACAAATTAGGGGTCTTTTAAGAGATAGAAGACAATTTCTTATCCTACTCAGATATTCATATATTAGTGGAAATGGACTCCAACATCTCATCCCTAGATCCAATAGAACTCGACACCTAGTTAGAAACATATCCTGATGCAAGATCATCTTGGGTCCTTGGTAATCTTGCATCATCCAAAAACAATCAGTGTTCTAGTGGGCTCTCATTACCAGTTTTTATGTTTGTTGTTGTTCCTGGTCACCGATTGGGTGATTGTTGGCTCGGTGAAGTTCTATAGATCTTCAGAAGGTATAGTCATGATATGTTGTTCACGAGGTCATTACGAAGCTTGTCCTATGATAGCAACTCATTTGAAGTTATCGCACCTTGATTTATGTTGAATTTTGTGACCAGATGTATGAAGGAGTTTCTAGTTCCATGCAATTTTTTGAGATTTGGTGAGCGGTCGATCTGTAGAGATTTTGGACAGGATCGGTCAAAAGGGTTTGTTCCTTTTTGTTCATAGATTCTATGTTTATGATAATGCTTCTTTTGGTGGATTAGTTTGTGATATACTGTCGATTCTCTATCAGTTGTTGTTGTTGTTGTTCGTGATACTAGTTCCTGGACTTAATCGATTGATTGATCGAGGTTGCGGTCATGTTTATGATCGGTGGAGCTGATTGGCATGATTTCCTATGTGGATCTATGTGTGACCAACTCGATTTGTTGGATATATCCTTGATAAATGAATTAAATATTGTATTTAATTTGGGTCAAGGTCGACTGGGTCTAACACATTTCTTGGTACATGTAAAGTTGGTTGAGGCTGACCTATTAGTGTTTGTGTAAAATTAGGGCTTGCGATCATTTGGGTAGCAAGAAATAGGAAGTAAGAAGTCTGGTAAAGGGCTAACTAGCAGGGAAGATGCTAGAGGATTGCTCTGAGACTTAGGTAGATCTGGAATAGGTCTGAGTTGGGTTTTGTTGTTAGGTTTTCTTTGTACTTGGCCTAAGCCAGGAAGGCCTTACAACCTGACATGTATAAAGAAATTTTGATCAATAAAACTTGTTGTTTGGATGCAATTCATGCTATTATTGATTGTATCTTGTTGATTTATGTTGTGTTTATAACTATTGTAAGGATTTGACATCTCCTTTGGGGATATTTGTCCTTGATTGCATCAAGTGGTATCAAAACATGGTTTGATCTTGTTGTGGTGGCTACCGATATGAATTATGGACTTGTGGTGATCCTGTAGTGTTTTTGTGATGTGGGAGAGGTTGGATCTAACTTGCATCGGTGAAGGAGTTGTACAAGGTGGCTAAAAAGAGGATTTGTTACTACTTGTTGAGTTGTTCTTGAGAACTAGGATTTTGCAAGGGTTAGGGTACCATCTTTAGTGAATCAGATCACCGATTAGAGGCAGTTACACCCTAGATCTGGAAAGGATGCCATCAAGAATGAGCCCTAAGTTGATCGAGTAGATGAAAGAAGATCTCCAAGCTTAGATTAGGTATGAGATGACCAATTTTAGGAATGAGGTCATGGAAGGGATTAGGACTGTTGTTGTTGGATTGCGCATAAATCCTAGATCTAATGATGGTTTTGAGGAGGCTACAAAAGGATTTGGAGCTACTGATGTTTCTATATCTGTGGGGAGTGATTGATTTGACTGGTTGATGAGACCTATAGAGAGGCTTGGTGATGGTTATAGTTTGGAAGTATCTAATTACTTAGGTACTTTGAATCCTAAAGACCTGATTGATTGGATAGGTGAGTTAGAAGATCACTTTGAGTTAGAATATATTCAAGATCCTTGGAGAGTAAGGTTGGCACAGACAAATTTGAAAGGTCATGCAACTTTATGGTGGAAAGAATTGCAGAAGGATCGAGAAGAGGAAGGTGAAATGAAGATCACTCGATGGAGGTTGATGGTTGAAAAGTTGAAAACTAAGTTCATGCCTGAAGAATATGAATTTGATTTATCCAAGAGGTTGCAAAACTTGAAGTAGAAGGACCTGAGTGTGAAGGATTACATCGAAGAGTTTTACAAGGTAACTATTAGATCTAGTCACAAGGAGATTTCTAAAGAAAAGGTGGCTAGGTATGTGAATGGTTTATGGTTTAATATTCAAGATGAGATGAGTATGTTAAGGAGGCTTATCAGTATGCCCTGAAGGTAGAAGATAAGGTGAATAGGGAACAACCGAATAACTTTAGAGGAAGAACAAGCAATATTTTGGTGGTGATAAGAGAAAGCAAGTGGTTAAAGTGGAAGCTAAACCGGTTGTGTGAGTGAAGAAGATGGACCATCTGCTGGTGCTTCTGACAATGCTCTTGAAGAAGGGGAAACTCTTATGCTAAGAAGGGTGATGGCGAGTAAGGATGTAGAACCTTATCATCAGAAGAGTTTATTCAGGACCAGATGCAAGGTTGGTGGTAAGTGTTGTGATGTGATTGTAGATGGTGGGAGCACTGATAACTTAGTTTATGAAGAAATGGTGCAGAAGCCTAGTTTTAAAAGACTTAGATATCCAAGACCTTATAGGATTGGTTGGTTGCATGATTATCTTGTGGTGGAAGTAAGGGAAAAGTGCATGGTGAATTTTTGCATTGGTTCATATAGGGATGTTGTATTATGTGACATTGTGGTCATGAATGCATGTCATGTTTTACCTGGTAGACCTTGGCAGTATGACAAAGAGATTGTTCATGATTGTAGACAGAATGTAATTACCATTAGCAAGAATTGTAAGAGGTGTAGATTGATTCCTTTGGTGGATAAGGAGAAGAAGGTGAAAAATCTGAGTCTTTGCAGAAGATATGAGTTGAGTGCAGACCTAAAGGATAAACTTAAGGTTGGAATTGATGGTGATTTGGATCTAAATCATTTGTTGAACCTGGTTGATGATAGGAGGCACGTTGTAGATGAGGAGGGCTTATGGATGAAGAATGAGTATGGGATTACTCTCCCTTGTTCATCAAGATTTTCACGACTTGTTCTCGTGGAAAATCTTTTTGTACCCCAAGTGTCTGATGCAGGATCATCTTGGGTCCTTGGTAATCTTGCATCATCCAAAAACAATCAGTGTTATGGTGGGCTCTTGTTACCATTTTTTATGTTTGTTGTTGTTCTTAGTCACTGGTTGGGTGATTGTTACCTCGATGAAGTTTTGTGGATCATCAAAAGGTGCGATCATGATATGTTGTTCATGGGGTCATTAGGAAGCTTTTCTTATGATATCAACTCATTTGGAGTTACCATGCTCGAGTTATGTTAAATTTTGTGACTGGATGTATAAAGGAGTTTCTGGTTCCAGGCAGTTTTCTGAGATTTGGTGGGCGGTCAATAAGTAGAGATTTTGGATAGGAGTAGTCAAAATGGTTTGTTCTTTTTTGTTTGTAGATGTTATTTCTATGATAGTGCTTCTTTTGGTGGATTAGCTCTTGAGATATTGTTGATTCTCTAACAGTTGTTGTTTTTCTTCATGATACTGGTTCCTAGAGTTAACTGGTTGATTGATCGAGGTTGTAGTCGCATTTCTGATTGGTAGAGTTGATTGGCATGATTTTCTATGTGGATCTATGTGTGGCTGACTTGATTGGTTGGATAAGTCCTTGAGAAATGTATTAAATGTTGTATTTAATTTGGGTTAAGGTAGACTAAGTCTAACACATTTCTTGGGATATGTAAAGTTGGTTGAGGTCAACATATTTATGCATGTATAAATTTAGGGCTTGCAATCATTTGGGTAGCAAGAAATAGGAAGGAAGAAGTCTTGTAAAGGGATAAATAGAAGGGAAGTTGTTAGAGGATTGCTTCGAGACTCAGCTAGATCTGGAATAGGTTTGAGTTGGGGTTTGGTGTTAGGTTTTCTTTGTACTTGGACTAAACTGTGATGGACTTATAGCCCAACATGTATAAAGAAATTTTGATTAATAAAACTTGTTGTTTGGGTGCAATTCATGTTGTTGTTGATTGTATCTTGTTGATTTTCATTGTATTGATAACTGATGCAAGGATTTTACATCTCCTTTGGGGACTATTTTTCCTTGACTGCATCATATACCATTAAACCTACCTTTTAGCTTGGACCCACCCTTAACATGGTCATTAAATCCACAAGGACCGGTGGTCAGACTCAAAACTTAGGGCCAGATAACATAGTCTCTAGTGCCACTATAACCATTGATCAAATCCATAGAAATGGGTGGGAGAATATTAGGCAAGATAGTGGGGGTGAGAATTATCAGTACTACATAGGCTATTTGTAAGAAGGAAGCCATTATCCAATTTATGGAAGGAGTGAGAGGTTTTACGGTGGAGTGGTTGAACCAACTTTGTTCACCTATGAATGTAGAGGTTGTTCCACTTCCTAGTCAGGAGTTAAATATTGAGGTAGCCAGGAATGGTATGGTTCAGGGAGAAAGTCTAGGTAAGCAAGAAAAGGAGCAAGCTGCAAGGCAAATAGAGTTGGGTGTGGATGCCCTAAGGATAATGTTGAGGAAATTGAAACCCATGAATCACCTATAAATGTTGTAGTGGTTTAGGAGGGGGAAATAGTTGAGGAAACATTAATGGAGGTATTAATGAAAGCAACCTTAGGAGAAGAATAAAATGTAGAAGTTGGGGAATCCATGACGCAACAAGGGATGGGTGAAGATAAGGCCCTTAATGAGTGCACTATGGAAGGAAAGAGAGACATAGGAGTTTAACCAAAAGTAAGAATTAGAGAGGAGGATATTGTATTAAGATTAGATTATTTGTGTAACGAAGTAATAGAGAATCTTGTGGAGAATATTAATAATGATTTCATTGATGAAGAGGAAATTATGAAAGAGTCGAAGCAGGAGCTCATTTCTAAGATCATGGAAATGAAGGAAGTTGAAGGAGAGGATCGAGTAATAATGGAAGAGGTAATTGAATTAGGCAGAAGAGAGGAAGAGGAGGGAGAGGCTCTCCTAGGTATTTATTTTGTGGACCAAGGTAAGGGAGCCTCTGATTGTGCTAAAACCTATAAGAAGAGGAGTATAAAATCTCTCTCAAAATTGAGATCTGAGGAAGGTAATGCAGAGAATCAAACCAAAATCACATCTATAATTAAGGTTGGGAAGGGTAAGTTCCTTCTCATGGAGTAATGAGGGCCATTACCTAAAATGTTAGGGGCATAAATTCCCCTAACAAGCAGCGAATATTAAGACGTTGCATTTCAAAAACTTAAGCAAAAAAATTTCTACTACAGGAAACTAAACTCAACCAAGAGGAATTAGAAAATTTTAACAAAACATTAGGCATTCTCAACATGATTGGGGTGTCGGTTAGCCATAGTTTGGAATCCCAAGCTCATAGCCTTCTCACTATTGGAAAAAATTAGAATAGGATTAGTGGGCTAATTAGTAGTGTGAAGAAAAAACTCCAATTTCAATTGATTAATGTTTATGGACTTGTCCAAAGAAGGAATAAGCTTAGGGTGTGGGAAGAGATTGGAGGACACTTTAGCTTACTATCGCATTTGTTTGCATTATAGGAGGGGATTTTAACATTATCTTACATCAAAAAGAGAAATGAGGAGCTATTGGAAGGGATTCCCAGTCCACTATTGACTTTAGGAATTGGGTTAATAAGAATAATTTGATAGAAATTAATACAAAAAAGAGGCATTTACATGGAACAATAGGAGGCTAGAATTCAGTCATATAGCAGAAAAGTTGGATAGATTTGTTATTAAAGGTAACCTAGCATCGCTACCCTTTATACTTATAGCAAAAGTTATCCCCAATTCAGGGTCAGACCACTTCCTGGTTCTTCTTAACATTATGGAAGACTAAAAAACCAAGAGATGCCCATTCAAATTTGAGAAGATGTGGTTAGGAGATGATAATCTGGTAAAAGAAATGGAGGAATGGTGCAAAGGTGCATAATTCAAAGGTTCAAAGTTGTTATGTTTGGTCTCCAAGGTGAAGATATTAAAAAATAAGATAATAGAATGGAATAAGAACAACTTCGGTGACATATTTGAGGTAAAGGATAGGATTGAGGAAGAGTTGAAACCTGTCAATAAGACAGTAATTGAGATAGGACTGAATGAAGGACTATTCTATTGGGAGAGAAAAATGCTCAAAAATTATGAGGAAGTATTAGCAAGAGAGGATATCTTTTGGCACCAAAAATCCACGGAAACATGGTTGGAGGTCAGGGATAAAAATACCAAATTCTTTCACAATAGCTCCAAACAGTGTAGGATTAATAATAGGATCATTAGAATTAAGAATAAGGAAGGAAGTATTATTCAGGATCCTCAGGGAATTGTGGAGGAAACATTTAATTACTTTGATAATATACTGAACAATCTATAAGGATATAACTTGGGACATCAGGAGGAGATACTACCAAACATTCCAAAAATCATAACCAATGAGGATAACAAATATCTCAATGCTAAATTCACCAAAGATGAAATTGAAAGGATTGTAATACAAATGCAGCCAGATAAGTCTCCTTGGCCTGATGGCTTCCCAACAGTATTCTTTCAAAAATGTTGGCATTTCATAGGGGATGAAGTGGTTGGAGCCTTGGAGGGGGTTAGGAATTTAGGTAACCTTCTAAAGGAGATAAATAAAACCTTTCTAACTCTCATTCCCAAAAGGGAGGAAACTGAATGCTTTGATGATTTTAGGCTACATCACTATGCAATACCCTTTATAAGATCCTAACCAAGACAATGACCAACATAATCCAAAAATTGCTTCTCAAACTTATAAGCAAAGAGAAGATTGGCTTTGTCCGAAATAGATCAATTTATGATGGAGTAATCATCACCCAAGAAGCAATCCAATCTATCCAAAATAATTACAACCCCAACATGCTCATCAAGCTTGATATAAGGAAAGCCTACAACAAGGTAGATTGACGCTTCTTATGCAACTGCCTCAAAGCTTTTGGATTCTCAAATAAATGGATCAACCTAATCTTTGTATGCATTTCACCCCCAAAATGTCAGTTCTAATTAATGGCACACCTGAAGGGTTCTTCAATATCTCCAAAGGTTTAAGACAAGGGGACCTTGTCTCCCCTTTTCTTTTCATCATTATGGTGGGGGCTTTAGGTAGATCATTAACTAAGGAGAGAGAAAGGAATCATATTAAAGGGATTAAAATTACTTCAAATCTTGAACCAACCACTCACCAACATTTTATTGATGATACAACGCTTTATGGAGAAGGTTCTAGATATGAATCCCTTGCATTTAAGAACGTCCTTAACACCTACACTAAAGCCTCTAGTCAAGAAATTAATGAGGATAAATATGATATTTTCTTCTTCAATACAGAGAGGTAGGTTGAAGAAGAAATTTGCAATGTCCTGAACTTCAAATAAGGGAACCTACCATGTAAATACCTTACACTAATGTTGGATAAAGGGTCACGGTCTAGTAAACTATGGGATTGTATGACCAAAAAAATTGAGGATAAAATTGAATCTTGGATGGGTAAGTGGTTGTCATCGGCTGGTAAGGCAACAATGTTAAAAATTGTCCTCTCTGGCCTCCCTATTTACAAATTATCTTGCATGGATCTGCCAGTCAATAGTAGGGATAACATTAACAAAAGCCTTAGAATCTTCTTATGGCAGGGATAAGAAGATAAAAATAAGATTGCATTATTGGCTTGGGATAAGGTCTATAGGCCCAAAGAGGAAGGGGGTTTGGGGATAAAAAAACCTAAAGGAACAAAGTAGAGCCTTAGGAGCTAAACTGGTTTGGCGAATGTATAATAATCCTAACTTGAAATGGGTGAAAATTCTGAGTAATAAATACCTTTAGAGTAATGACACCTTAGCTATTTTTAGAATTGCCTCCTCCCCTAAGGGCTATAGAATTTGGAATTTCTTGCTTGATTGTAAAGAGATTATATTAGAAAATATAACTTGGGATCTGGGAAATGGGGAAAAGGCAAGGTTTTGGGAGGATTCATGGGGAGGTTTTCCAACATTAGTTAATACTAATAAAGTTGATATATCTAGAAGAAGATTGGAGGCTCAATGGGGGAAACAAGTTAGCAATTACATAGAAGGGGACATTATTAGAGGTTGGAATTGGAAGGCATTGGATGGGTTGGGCATCCCGGATCAAGAGTGAGAAAATATCATGCAAATTATTAGAAAAATAAATATTATATTTCATCAAGATGAAGATAAATTGGTATGGAATGGGTCCAATTCAAGGAACCACAATTCCAAAGATAGATACAACTACCTTATTAAGAATCTCGGAAGACCAAGGAGTGATATTCCCCTCAACCTATGCTCAGAATAATATTGTCTCCCAAAGGCGGGTATGTTTTCATGGCTGGCCTTACAAAATAGGATTTTGACAGCAAATATATGCAAAAGAATGGAGTATGAAGCTCCTAACAAATGCCCCCTATGTGAACAAATGGAAGAAATGACAAATCACATCTTGTTAACACGTGAGTTTTCCAATTATTGTTGGAATTGGCTTTGCAACAAACTCAGATGGACTACTGTTATACTTGAATCTATTGTGGACATGTTGAAAGGATGGCCAAACTTGAACAAACATAGTATCTACGAAAAAATTGGTCAATATCTCCATCTATTATCGTCTGGGAGAGCTATAAAGAACGTAATAGGAAGATTTTTAAGGACAGAAAACTTAGTGCAGAGCAATTAATCAACAAATTGGAAGCTGTGATCATTGAAATTATGAACAGTAGGATAATGAACATACCAAGGAAGGAAGATAAGATGATGTATTAGGATGAGAGAATGAGTGGGCAGTGGATTAGCCTAAAATCCCCCCTTACATAGGACCAGGGGAGAGTAAAAACAACCATAAGAGAGATGAATGTAAATGGTCCCCACCCCAACTAGGTGTGTTCAAATTAAACTTTGATGGAGCCTCTAGAGGCAACCCAGGGCAGGCAGGGGCTAGATGGAGCATCCATAATTCCAAGGGGGAAGAGTTAGCATGCCAATCTCTACCACTATGGTAGGAATCCAATAATGTTACAGAACTGACTGCCTTAACTGAGGGAGTGATTGCTTGTAGCAAGATGGGATACAAAAACCTTGAGATTGAAGGAGACTCTACTATAGTTATTAATGGCCTTATGAAATGATCAATGTGTAGTTGGAAACTAAATGCAATCCTTACTAGGGATTTGACTATGACCAAGGACTTTAGGAATTGCATCTTCAAACATCTTTTTAGAGAAAGGAATTCGAGGGTTGATGAGTTAGCTAACCTTGGGGCTGATGAAAATTCTCAACTCTGGTTTAAGGATAGCATGCCCTAGATACTTCATAGTGCCTTCACTATTTCTCTTCTATGTTTATCTTAGGTGTTGTTACCTAGATTAGATAGGTGATGGTGCTTAGTTTTCTTACTTTAGTTCCTTATTAGCCTTTAGTATAGACTATCTCTTTATACCTACCTCATTGGCCCTTAGTATTAATTAAGGTCTTTAGTGACGGTGTTTTAGAATCCTTAGACCTAGTTACCCTTATTTATTGATATATGTTAAATAGAGTCAGATACTAGATATTATGTGTTTTGGTCAATGTAAAGATCTTATGTGGATTGTATAGCTTTTCCTTTCTCATATTTAGTTGTATAAAATCTATAAAATTTTGAATTTTAGGAAGGCCTAAATTTTGGATTAGCAAGTCAGTTTCTCGGGTAAATAGGAGGATAGGTCATTACCTATGGTATTAGGGTGGTAGGATTATACCCCCTTCTTTTGGTGAATACATCAAGATATATCGACCTGTCATGTAGATATTTTACTTGATAAAATAATAGATATATAAATACTTTTATACTCGCTCTGGGGAAAGCTTTATCAAGAGCGATTTCTTCCTTCTTTTTTCTCTGAATGGAATTTTAATGTGCCAGGTGATCTGTATAGGTACTGGATTATAGCAATGTATTTGTTTATGATAACTCTTGTAGGTATTGACCGTCATAGTATATTTATTAATTAAGCTTAGTACTGCATAATTTGGCACAGTCCAGATTGATGGATACAAGGGTGATTAAAATGGGACAATGTTGATAACAATTATTTATTGTATCTATTTCCATTTAATAATCAGAAGCTTAGCTCTTTGCATTTTTATCTTGGCACTATTGACGGATAGTGTATGGTCCAAACTAGACTCTCTTTGGTCTTCTTTCGGTTTTAACATTTATGGAGATTAATTGTTATCACAAATGTGGATATAATTTAGGAAATCATTTATTGATCGAAAAAATATGGAAGTCTCTAATATGGAAAACAAGACTGATAGGTTAATAATAATAACAACATTTGCAAATGTGTCGAGGATCTATACTCTACTTTAGATTTTCCCACAATATCACAAATTAACATTGAGAATAGATTGATTTAACTTATTAGATTATGATGCTCAGTTCAATGAGTGTTATTTGTTTTAATATAATATGGGTTGATTAGTAGACTGTATGAGCATATGTTTTATATCAGCTAACAAAGTAACAAGTATGGTGGAGTAGTAATTGGTTTACTATGCAAAAATAGAGAGACATGTAGGTAGGGAGACATAATCACATCCTTGGGATATGAGGAGAAAAAGGTCTAGAGTAAGGAACAAGAG
>MU225001.1:2449049-2462380 GCA_018584345.1 Thuja plicata | reverse complement strand
TTTGGATAGTGTATTCAAATTTTAGTCTAAGATAAATCTGTATTTATTTATATTATAATGTACTATCACAAAAAAAAAAAAAAAAAAAAAGCCCGGGGATATAGGGTCAAGTATGAAACAGTTACAAAGCATCAACTATCCATCAATAAAAATAATTTAAATTTTTGATAAAATTGAATTTAATTTTTTTAAACTAGAATTTTAAATTCCTTAATCTTGATGAATCAATTTCATTTATGTTTTGTGTAATTAGTTGTTCCCAAGAAAAACTTGTCGTTGTCATTATTAAAGGTCTAAGGTAGAGATTTCAGGCCCTACAAAAGCATCTAAGCATAGGTAATATCACTGAGACAATCTACACATAGTACACGACATTTATCATCCTTTAAAGCTTAAAAGGCCAGCGTAGATTCCAATTTGATTAAGACTTTCTATCCATCTTTGGCACCTGAGAACGCAGATTTAAGTTTGCACATAATGCTGCTTTATTTTATTTTAATATGTGCTTCTTCCTTCGCCCTATTTGACATTCTTTTCACATTTTACATTTATTTATTTATATTGTGTTTATTGTTCTATATTAATATTTTGAAATTAAATGTTAATATATAAAAAATAGAGAGGAGAGATGGAGAAATATAAAGATAAAGATATAAATAGAAAGTAATAGAGAGAGCTAGAAAGGGGGAGATATATAGGCATAGAGAGTGATAGAGAGATGACAAGTTAGAGATACATATAGAGGGAGAGATGGGAGAAGAAATATAGAGATGTGAAGATTAAAAGGTATAGGAAGGGGGTGATGGAGAGAGATGGTTGGATAGAGATATAGATGAATATACAGTGGGAGGATGGGGAACAAAAGATCGAGAAGAAGAGAGACATGGAGAGGAGAGAGAGATAATGAGTGCAATGTCGAGGTAGCAGAAATGACTGCTGGATCCAGGACTCAGTGATTTCTTCAACTTTGAGGATTCATGGGCAAGAAATATGTTGGAGTCGGAATGCGTCTCCCAAAAACTTAAAGTCATGGACTTATAAAGAAAATGACATGTAGGAATGGCATGGCAGGAGAATGCATTTCGAATGACATGCCATGACAGCTTGGGGACTTTCTCAACTCATCCATTTATGTAATCACAACACATGTTTTTACTTAAAAGTATACCTTGGATATGAACTACATAGAGGCAAATTTGGTAGGTACTAAAGAACATTACGTGTCAGTTAATTAATGGGTAGCAATACTTTAATATCTTATTTGATTGAAAAGTAAATATGTGTACTATTTTAATTGGTTAAAAGTGGTATTTGACTAATAGATTTAGTCATGTATAAGATTTAGATATGTCTTCTTAAATTGTATGACCTACATCAATTATGAAGATACTTTATTATCATCTTGAAATTCAAATGAAAAGAGACTACATATGACGACATTTATTATTATAATGGGACAAAATGCACCTACTTTTATACAATTGTTTATGGCCATCTTGATTTCTTGTACTATAAAGTAACATGTTTTTACTTGAATAGAGAGGGAGAAATATAAAGATAAAGATATAAGCAGAAAGTAATAGAGAGAGGTAGAAAGGGGGGGATATATAGGCATCGAGAGTGATAGAGAGATGACAAGATAGAGATACATATAGAGGGAGAGATGGGAGAAGACATATAGAGATGTAACTTAGATTAAAAGGTATAGGAAGGGGGTAATGGAGAGAGATGGTTGGATAGAGATATAGATGGATATAAAGTGAGAGGATGGGGAAAAACATATAGAGAGTTACAGATAAATCAAGAGATAAAGATAGAAAGAGAGTAAGGAAGATACAAAAGGAGACATACAGAGGGAGAGATAAAGAGGAATAGTTATAAAGATATATAGATGGTGAGATATATTGATACAAAAATAAGGAGATCTACAGAGAATGAGGAGTGACAAACAAATGGACAAATACTTAAATGACCTTTCCATAACTCTACGGCGTTCCCATTGCACACTAAGATGCGATTGCTAGTTTTTCCAAATTCAGAAAATTCCCTCATAGAATTGGTAGCCCTTGAAATTGATCCAAAGCTCCTTTAAAATCCACAATTTAGGGACTTATCTCCCGTTAACCTAATTGATCATGGGTATAAATGACCTTGGCCTTCATCAAGTACCTCAGCCTCGTAACTTCAATCGCAAGCTTTATTCACCAAGTTAGGGTTTACCGTTGAATCATGAAAGGGAATGCGAACTGAAAGGCGATACGTTTCCAAAGAAATCTGGACACCTAATTAGAAAAGAAGTCAGATGGGCAGGAAATTGATCTGTTTGGTAAAAAACTGTGTTTTTAAAATCCCTGGAAAAAGTTTCAAATCCAGCAGTGATTCAGTTGGGTAAGATTCAGAATTTCAAACCTGCATACCATTTTGTTTTTCCTTGACAAGATCTCGAGGAGGGCTGTGTTTACTGGATTGGAAGATTTAAAATTTCAAATCTGCATACCATTTTGTAGCAAGTGTTTGAGAGTTTCTGGGACATCTAAACTAGGGCCACATGGGTTCCACACTGGTGCCTATATATGCTTCACAAATCATTATAACTGCAGCCCTCCTTGTTGTTTGCTATTTTAGGTTTATTTCTGGTGCATTTTATTTCCTAGAATTTAAAAGGATGCATACCCTAATGGTGGAGATTTTACTGTCAAGGTTAATTCGATAACCTTAAGAAACAGAGTTGCCCTTTAGTTATCATAGCTGCAATACAGTAAACTCTCCAAAAGAAATTAAAAATAGTGCAGAGAATTTGGCTGAGCTTCTCAGAGTAATCAAAATCAAACCTCACCCTGTAATTTTCACATAGAAATGAATTGTATTTTTTACATGAATAGGAATGAATCGTTTTATCTTTGCACAAATAAGCCATTGAATGAGTAGGAGGTTAAAAATCTTGATGCAGAGGAGTGATCTTCTGTATAGAAGTTGCATAGTTTTCCAAACAAGAAAATGTGTTTGTGCGTGTGGGAGAGAGAGAGAATTAATGCGTTGGTTATAAAATTTACGGCCATGACTCCAGACTAAAATAATTGATATGAAATTTTAAACTTGAGGAAACGGAACACAAAATTAAAGCATCTGTCCAATTATGGAAGGGGAGCGTTATCTCTAATCATGGAAAACATGACCAGTCGATGGAAGAGAAAATGTTTAAAAAGGATCTTAATGGTTAATGTTTGAAAGCTTTAAAGTAATGTTTCTGCAAAGGACATGCAATCCAGGCATTTTAAGCTATGGCATGAAGCTTCAGCTCCTGACCTCGTGAAAGTTTGACATTGATTATGCCCTGCCCAAAACCTAGCATTACAAAACAGGAATGCAGTAGAAATGTCTTAATCATACATTAAAAATATACACCTACAACATTTTGCACACCTCTTCTCGGTGAGCTCAACGGGCATGACTTGAGAACCTGCGGAAATGACGATGATTTAGCGTTTCATGAAAGGCCGGTTGATTGAATGTAAAAATGACATCGCCGTAATGTTGTCTGGGATTGGGGCACTCGACATCTATTATATGTCTCAAACCCTGATACGCATGAAAGCCCGTATTGGTTGCAGCTTCGTTACAGAGATTGCAAAAAATCCACAGCATGAGATAAGATTTCAAGCGAATTTTTGGACTCGCAAGCTTATCGGCCACTACCTATTAAGAGATCGCTGTAAACGTCCTAGACTACAGAACGGAAAACATCTAGTTTGAACCAAAGCTTCGGGTTGTTTAGTCCCACATGCAGAAAGTACAATCATCTTTTCAAATGGTAAGGCTTAAAATCTAAAGGAGAGGCGAGGTACAAATTGCCTTAAACTAATGAGTAAGGAAAACAAAGTGAGCAGTGGAAACTGGTCACAGCGCTTCTAGACTAGAGCGCAGCGATTTTTGGAGGGGTGATAGGCTGGCCGAGTGTTGATACTGCCTACTTAGCAGAACTCGCTCGAGCGGGCCTCCCAAAAACCTCCCCGCGATACAATGTCCAAATTGGAAGCTTGCTATAAAAGAAATAATTTTTTTTTAAATTTATATTCCTCAAATTTCATTTTTACTATAATGTTTAAATATTTCTCTGTCTAAATCCAAATCCAAGGGTTTGGAAGTTGAAGTTTAGTATTTTTACCGACCTAACAATTCAATTTTATGGCTATGATTAAAAGATAAACAAATAATATCTCTTATTTATTGTGATATGATTTTCCGGCTAAAATCTTGTGGAAGATGGGTGCTAAAATCTTGTGGAAGATGGGTGTAAATAGAATTTAGCAAGTTAGTAAAGCAATATTGGAATAAAAATAGAAGTTAGAAATATAATTTAACTTGATAGAATTTAGCAAGTTAGTAAAGCCATATTGGAATAAAATGGATAGAATTTAGCAAGTTAGTAAAGCTGGAATAAAATGGGGACCATTGAAAAAGATTGATAAAGAAGATCGATAAAGGTCGGGTAATTTTGCCCCAAAATGAGCATATGCATTTTCCATCCAAATAGGTAGAATTGGAATTTCAAATTCCAATTCCAATTTTTATAAAATCAAATTTAATAGCAAGACTTAACTATCTATTTGGAATACCAAATGCTGGAATAGACTTTTTGCGAAGCAGTTCACCATTTTCACGTTTTGCAGAGACAAGGGACATGCTGGCAAGGATGTTGAAAATGGGCATTACACCCGCTAATCGTATTTGCTATGAAAGCTTCTAACACTTTTTTCTCCTTTTCAAATTGTTGCCCTGCAGATTGTATTAGGCCTTTTAAACATCTTCACTCTTAGAATCGTAGATTTCATATCTTCCCAAATTGTTCACTTTTGCCTGGCACGATTGCAACTATGTATTCATCAAAGAATCCCCTTTGTCATTATGCACATCTTGGGCTTTGAAAAGCCCTTTCAACAATTCTATTTGGTGTGCACCTAGAAAACTATAACATATCGTAAATCAATATATCTATTAGATCATTGTCACAACAAAAGTATCTGGCAAAAAATCCCTTTTGAACATTGACAATCATTGCTTACTTTTAGAATTTTCACAGTGCCATAAGCAGAGAAGACACACAACGATGGTGGGACTGAGGCTTTTGACTGGGCATAGCATTTGCTTGAAAGTTTCCAAATCCATTCCACCAAATTCATTTTGCAGATTCTGAGCACCATATTAATCAACACATTTATGCTCTAATTTCTGACAAAATCTCCTTCATTATTTATGCTTTGATGGATGTCGATGTGTTGTTACAGAGCTCCCATTTTATACAGGCAGAGAGGGCAAACCAAAAAAAACCCCTAAATCCTTTCCCGTCGATTTCAATTTCTTCTCTCTTTGCCTTTTCGTGCCTTATTCTTGTTTATTTCCTTGACTCCAGTGGAGTCACAGGATAATAAAATCTCAGTCTATTTCTACATTCTTCGCCCTTCTGCCCTTCAAAACATTTTAATAAAATGAGCGGAAAGATTTGACTTCAAAGGGAATCAAACCTAAAGCCTCCCAAAAGTTCAGTGTCTTACACTGCATAGACCACTCAGAGATTTGCAATACTTAGGGTAATATAAAACTCTTATCGCAAAGGTTATAACAAGCAGCAGTCTTGTAAGATCTAAAATTGGTGTGTTGAACATAAGGTCTTCTAAATGATAGGAATTGCATATGTAAAGAGACCCTAAATCCAATTTTAGTCTAATACACTTATTATTATGATAAGGAATTGAGAATACTTGTAAAGAATTAAGGAGTAAAATACCTACCTCATATCATAACATATCTGAAGAATGTTGTTTTCTGGGGTCTGTACTTTGTTTCTGGAAAATCTGAAGTATGATCCGGAACTAGAGCGCAGAGATGAACAAAACCCAGAAAGCTTTTTCTGATCCGACACCGTCTTATGAAAAAGGTCAACCTTGACCCACTAATCTCACCCCTGACCCAATAATCTCTACCCTAACCTGTGCTGCCTCGACAGAAAACTTATTTTTAGATCCCGATAGTTTGCTGAAAAGGGTATCCAAATCTGGTCTAAGATCCATTGTCTTGTACCTGTAACTCCTGAAAACAACACCTGCAAATATCTGAAAAGAGGGTTTTGGGGTGGCTATATAGGGTTTTGCCTTAGTCAAACCCTCATTTTGCTGATCTCCACATCCACGAATAGCCGAATATAGAATGTATGTATGTGTGTGTTTGCTCTTTGAAAAGAGTCTTTGAACATGTAATATTAATATCTAATCTTCTAGATTAATAATCCTAACATAACATGGAAATGAGAAAGCAATGCATAGATTTGAATATGATAAAGAAAGCATACCAAGCCCCCAAGGCTAAAGTACTCCTACCAATTCACAATCTGTAATTGCTACCCCATGATAATGTCCTTTTGAATGCTTGAATCTTGAGAATGGTAGATCTAATAGGAAAGAGCACCTTCTTGCTTCAATGAAGATCTACAATAGCTTGTCCACAAAAATGCTTGAGTGTATCAATATGTCCTCATAGATTTGTCCTTCTATATCATCCTCTTGCTTACTTGCATCATCATTGCATCATGTCATCTCCCGATTTCATTTTCATGATCAAATGAAGGCAAAAGAGAGTGTTTATATAGATATCTCAATATAGGTTTCCTAGGGCAATGCGAGAGACCCAAATTCAAATTTTAAGTTGAATTATGGTTCAATCACAATCACCAACCAAGGAGGGAATGAATTAAATTAGATATCGGAGAAAACACTTTCGCATCCGAACCCGTGGACCTATTTTAAGTTTAGAACCTCGATAAGCCCTGGAATTGAAAGCGGGGACCAACACCCGACAAAGGTCTATGTCGACCTCACCCTTGACCCAGGTCAAGGTCAAACTCGCCCCTGACCTGAGGTTCCAGGTTGGTCACCCAGTGGTGTCTGTGAGATTCCCAGGTTAGCCGGGGACCTAGGAAGGTGATGGAACATTCCAAAGTGCTAGGAAGAAGGCCTAAAGGCCTAGATAGAGTATGATGAGGTATAAGAGGGCCCACATATAGGTCCTACCTAGAAAATAGAATCACAGAGAGGGAAACCAAGGAGAATCCATAATATCCTAACCCTAATTTCACCTAATCATGAAGAATCAAACACAAATGCAAATCTAATATGCAAGCACACAAAATGAAGGTGCTAAACACACCAAAATGGAAGTGCTTCCATTTTAAGATGATACATTTAGCCCCCACTTTAGCTTAGATATGACACTACGTGAGTATGTAAGCTAAAGTAAGAAAACATCACAAAGTAAAAAGGATATAGCCAAGTCCTCAATGTAAAGATCCTACAAGAAACCATTAGTATATGCAACCTGCAACACAAGGTTAATTAAAGATCTATAGAGCATCTAAGTCTTACTATAATGATTTGAGAAGTGTATAAATCCCCTTATGCCCCCCATGTTTTGGCTTACTGCCTCTTCAAAGGTGAAACAGGGTGATACGATAAATTATATACACTGAATATGCAGTTTATTGAAAATTCTTTTCCTAAATCAGTTAGAAAGTTCCTAAACCTTCCTAAACTAATTCAAGAGGTTGGGTATCTGAATCACGATTCCAATGCTTCTGACAGCACTGAAAATGGAGCTACCAAACTCAAGTTATGATGAAGAGAGTGAATGTCTATCTAAATGCATGTATAAGGAAATCTGAATTTTGACCTAAGTAAATTCAAATGAAACCCTAAGAAAAAACCTAATAAAACCCTAATTTGAAGATATAAATAAGAGAAATAGATACTTACCTTCTCATTCTTACCATTTTCAGAAGTTGGAAAAGGAGACAATATGTCAAAGAGAGGAGAATTTTGAGCAAGCCGTATGGAGGTCCTGAGAGAGCGTCTGGCCAACGAATAGCCACTACCTGAGGTAAGTTTCCTGTTTTGATATTTAAGATTGAAAAATTCATGTTTTTATAGGAAAGTTTGACCCTGACCCAGTTATGTCGACCTTGACCTTCTAAGGTTGATCCTAACTGGGAGGTTCTGTCCTTTTTGGGGTGAATGTCGACCCTAACCCACCAAGGTCGACCCTGACTCACAAAGGTCGACATTGACCCAGAAATGTCAAACCTGACTCAAAAAGGTCGACCTTGACCAGGTCAAGTGGGTATAGTGTTTTCCTGATGATAGAGTACTGATATGATATTCTTCTTATGCTTACAGGACCCTGTCTGTCTTCGAGAGCATCCCTTTGGAGGGTTACTGTTGACTGTCAAAGAGAGTATGGCCGAGCTACAGCCAGATGAGATAAAACTTTTGAGAGATGTGGGATTATACTAGGTAGCATTCCTACCACATATGAGGTTCCATCGGTCCATGATTTCCGCCATGGTAGAGAGGTGGGATGAGGATACTTGTTCCTTCCATCTCCCATCAGGGGAGATCACGATCACGCTGGAGGATGTGTACAGGATTCTACGGCTTCTGGTCTGAGGCAAGCCTATCAGACCGAGAGGACCACGGGGTCCACCAGAGGTATTGGGAGATGGAGAGTATTATTTGGGACAGGTACCACAGATGAGGACCCAATCAGATCAGATCTCCCTATCATCCATACTAGCAGGTCTGACACCTTTGGTACAGAAAGTGATGCTATGTATACTCTTGTTGGTTGTGATACCCAACACAAAGGGTACAATTTTCTTAGCACCATTTACTGACCTCGTGCGTAGGATGGAGGGTGGTAGAGTTGTTTTCTCATGGGGGCGCAACATGTTAGCCCATCTTTACCATGAGTTGAGTCAACTAGTGAGATACCAGCGGGAGAGTCTTACAGTATGCACCTTGTTACAGGTTTGGATGTTTGAGCACTACACATGTACACGACCACAAGGTGTTCCAGTGATGATAGATGCGGGCACACTGAGAGCCTTTGCATATCCACTAGCAAATGTCTGGGAGTATGGGGATATCCTCTTTTGGAGAGTATGCCTTGACCGTGTACTAGGTATAGATGTGATATGGAGACCTTATTGTTAGATGATAGAGTGGCCAGAAACCCGACATTAGTTGAGATATTCGCAGTGATGCAAATTGCTAGAGGGTCCCACTAATCATGTCATGATGCCATATTACTATGATAGGGTGATGAGACAGTTTGGTCTGATACAGGGAGTCCCCCAGACAGTTCCTCGGTACGCATACCCGACGAGGTACTATTAGAGACCCAGCGCCATACGCTGACCTACAGTAGCAGACATTGTATACAATGAGATAGATACGACTGAGGATACAGAGATAGCCCCTGATACATCCTATGCAGGTGCTAGCAGAGATTATATCAGACATTGGAGTTTACAGTGGACCCATCCTATATTCCCCGATGACTACCCTACATGTGATCCAGGTCTTTCAGAGAGGATGCACCAGGGTGGTGATATATTAGAGGAGGAGGAGGAAGATCATGGGGAGGAGCCCATTCCTGAGGAGGATCCCATGGAGGAGGAGAGAGCAGAGGAGATGCCCCCTGGCCATGATACAGGTACCGGTGATCATGCAGTCTATGTTTCACCCTTGAGATCATGATGACCTCCCCGAGCACACATAGAGACACCACCGCCTAGACCCAGACATAGTGAGAGAGGAGAGAGTAGCCGCTCCATGCCCCCACCATCTAGATCCTTCGGTGATACTCAGGAGGGAGATCCAGGTATGACATATGTAGTTTAGTTAGAATGTTTTAAATGAATATGTTTATAGAAAAAGTATTAAAAGAAATTTCTTGAATTTTGCAGCGAGCGTAGCAGAGTGGAGGAGTTTTGTATCCGAGGTGCTGAAGGATACATGCATTTCCTACCAACTACCAGCAAGTGAGCGGGAGTCCTTATAGGATAAAGGGATCCCGGAAGACATGCAGATATCTTCCTATGTGTACAATAAGAGCTGAGGTTATGTAAATAAAGAGAGGAGAAGATGATGGATGATCTACAGAGATCCCAAGAGTGTAAGCAGGAGATGAGTATATCGAGGAGCCACACACAGACTACCATTCTGAGATCCTCAGCCTCACACCATAGATCAGAGAGAGCAGGGAGCCACCAACCCTCAAAGCATAGAGATAGAGTTTGATAGATATGGCGCATGTGCCATATACTTACCAAACTTAGAATAAGTTTATTTGTGAAAAAGACTTTGTTTGAACAATTAGTTCTATGGTTGACTACTTGTATTTTCATCACTACACAAAAAACTTTTAATAGAAAATAGAAAAAATGTGTATGAATGCATTCAGATTTATATAACTTATAAAATGATTATTCTATAAGGAATACCTCCATACATGAAGAAAGAAATATTTAGTTAAGGATAATAACGTTTGAGATGCATGATATTAATAGGTTCCTTAAGAGGGACACCATTCATATCAGAAATTTTATAAGCACCTGAAGTAAAGTCCTCAATAACCACAAAAGGTCCAAGCCAATTTGGGCTAAATTTCCCTTTTTCACCAGGTAAAGCATTCACATTTCAATAAGACTAAATCACCTACCAAGAATGATCGTTCAATCACCTTGTGATTATACTATTTCTGGAGTGATTTATGATAGGCCTTAATGTGTTCCAAAGCATTTATTCATTGTTCATCTAACATTTCTAATTCTTGTAATCGTTGTTCCCAGAAAGTATCTTTGTCAATAATCCCATGAAATGAAACACACAAAGATGGTATTTCTAATTCCAAAGGCATAATAACATTAGTGCCATAAACAAGATTATAAGGAGAAGTACCAGTGGTCGTACCAACGCTAGTCCTATAGGCCCACAAAGCATAGGTAAGCTGGGTATGCCAATCTTTCGCATGCTTGGCGACCGTTTTCTTTAATATTTGTTCAATAACCTTATTCGATGCTTTAGCTTGACCATTAGATTGAGGGTAATAGGGAGTAGAGAATCTGTGTTGAATGTGATATTTCTCCATGAATTTCGTGACTTGTTTGTTTTTGAAAGAAGTGTCATTTTTCGAAACTATCATTGAAGGAATACCAAATCGTGCTATAATATGATTAAGGATAAAATCACAAATAACATCCGTAGTAGTAGTACATAAGGGAATGACCTCTACCCAATTCGTAAAGTAATCTGTAGATGTGAGGATGTACGTATGTCCTTAAGAAGAAGTTGGTGAGATTTTTCCAATAAGGTCAAAACCCCAAACACTGAAAGGCCACGGAGCAACTTGATTATGAAGCTCACAAGCAAGAGCGTGGATTAAATTACCATGTTGTTGACATTGAGGACATTTTTTAACAAACATAAAGGAGTCTTGCTCCATTGTTTTCCAATAGTATCCCATTCTCAGAAGTTTATTAACTAAAGATTTTCCACCAAAGTGCCCCCCACAAGAACCAGAGTGAGCTTCTACTAAAGCTACAGGTACTTTAGTTTTGTTAAGGCATCTTAATAACAAACCATTGTAAGATTGTTTGTAGAGCGCATCTCCTAAAATGATATAACGGACTGCAAGCTTTCTAATATGATTATGTATGTTCCTTGTTGATTATGGAAAAGTATTATCTTCTAAAAAATGAAAGACATGTGAATACCATTCATCAAGATGCAAGTTAAAACAATCAACAGTAACCTTCTCAGAAATTGCAGGATTTTTAAGAGTATGTATAGTGAATTGAAAGTTTTCGTCATTATTCTCAAGACAAACCAAAGAAGCTGCGCTTGCCATGGCATCCGCATGTTGATTATCTTTCCTAGGTAAAGTCTAAATCGTATAAGAAGAGAATTATGAAAGAATATCTAGGGCCAAATCTTGATATTGCGTCATTTTATCATTCTTAGTCTGATAACCTCCTTTGATTTGTTCAACAATTAATTGCGAATCCCCATAAATTTCCAAATTTTTAACATGAAGGGATGAAGCTGCTCGTAAGCCAGTTATAAGAGCTTCATACTCCGCAATGTTGTTAGTGCAAGGAAAAGTTAGTTTATATGACATAGGGATTGGTTTCTTCATAGGAGGGATCAAGATAATGCCCACCTCAGAACCTGTCTTACATCTAGAACCATCAAAATATAATTCCCAAACATCTTCTTGTTTAATTGTGAATATATTCTCATCGGGGAATTCCACTGCGGTAACACTGGTATTAGAATGAGGACAAGGAGATTCAGCTAAGTAATCAGTTAAAGCTTGTCCTTTGATTTACTTTTGAAGGATAAAATTGAGGTCAAATTCTGTAAGTAACATTAGCCACTTTGCCAGACGGCTAGAGAGATCAGTTTTTGAGAAAAGATGTTTTAGAGGATCAAACTTAATAATCACACTGACCTCAACATTCAACAAGTAATGCCGGAGTTTTTGACAAGCATAAACTAAATCCAGGCACCGTCTTTCTAATTGAGTATATCATGTTTCGTAATCCAATAAGATCCGACTAATATAATATACCGGTCTTTCCTTTCCTTCATTGTCATGTTGAGCCAATAATGCACTTACAACATTGGAAGTAGCAACAATATATAGATAAAAGGGTTTATTGAACTTAGTCGGTTGTAAGATAGGAGGATTAGCGAGATATTCCTTAAATTGCTCAAAGGATTGCTTACATTCCTAGTTCCAAGAAAAAATGGTATCTTTTCTAAGTAAAGAAGTAAAAGGAACAGTCCTATCGGCTAGGTTAGAAACAAAGCGACGAATAGATTGTATTTCACCTTGTAAACTGCATAATTGAGAAATGTTCTTAGGAGGAGGCATGTTAATAATAGCATCAATCTTTTCATTATCGACCTCTATGCCTCGCTTAGAGATTATAAACCCTAGTAACTTTCCAGAATCTACTCCAAAAGCGCATTTCTTAGGATTCAATCTCATATTATAGCTCCTAATTCTTTCAAATATTTGTCTTAAAATGAACACATGATCCTCTCTTTGTATATATTTTGCCAAGATATCATCCACATAATCTTCCAAAATTTTATGAATGTAATCATGAAAAATCAAAGTCATGGCACGTTGATAAGTTGGTCTCGCATTCCTTAATCCAAAAGGCATCATGACCCAACAAAATGTCCCCTGAACCGCCTCACAATAGGTGTATAATAATCATGCTCAAGGCCTTTCTTAGGAATGGTTATTCAATTCGTTATGAGGTGCATTTAACTTGTCAACCTAGGGATGTATACTTGAAATGGTTGGCATGGTATGTGCACTAGGTTCCTTAAGGAGTCATTCTGCTTATGCTGCAGGAAGGTAAAAATGCATAAAAGAAACCTACACTAGCGCTGCAGGAAAAGAATACATTTATCTTCTTACTGGAATGA
>MU225001.1:2423303-2437140 GCA_018584345.1 Thuja plicata | reverse complement strand
TCATGAGCCTTGGATTGATGGCATGTGTGTGTTTGAATATTTCTCTATGCTTCATAAAGATAGTGTAATTCAAAATTACAGAAGAGTTCATGATACTTTTATGGGAAAACTTTGCTTTGAAATGTCTGGAGATTCGGCCAAGAGGATGAGTTCAGAAGCTCAACACTTTGTGACTAGGTTTGGGAGTTATTACATCCAATTCCCTAAATTATCTTATCTAAGGATTGGCGGTTTTGAAGACGCCCCTACCAAATTGCCTCGATATGCATTTGACTATTTTATCTTTATTGAAATCTGTAGACAGCTTGCCGTCATGCTAAAGCGTTTCCTTCTTGGAGACCGAGGTGAAAAACTATTTCCATTGCAGCTAGGGAAGTTTTCATGTCTAACCTTTGAAGATGCTATAAGTATCAGAAGTGACCTAGGTCATTTTGATTTCAAGTACTATACAGAAAGAACAGGTTTTGATAATAAAATTTTTGCTAGTGGCAGCCTGGGCTTAAGGTCTCACATGTTCCCAGTTCCCCATTTAGAGGATTTCTGGGAAGATTGTGCAAACGAATCTCAAGTCATGACTGGAAGCCATAGTAGACTCTACATCTCTCAAATTCTGTCAATGAGAATACAATTCAGCATAGAAGGAGTGACAGATGATGGCTCTGATTTGATTGAACCTGATTTCAAAAGACCTCTCGATATTGAAGAGGTAGATGTTGATTGGTCAAAAGAGGAAGATGATGACATTCAAAGAAGAACACAACATGTTCTCAAATTAACTGAGAAGTGGCTACAAGCGAAGAAAGGGCAGTCCAGTCCTAAAAAGACTGGAAATAAATCTTCCATTTCATTTTCTTCCCCCTTTGTTTCTAACACACCTAAAACATCTGATAATGCAGGTTCATCTGGTAAGCAGCAAAATAAAGAATCTAAAAAGAAGTCTGTTGCGGAACTTTCATCTGTGGTTTCTCCTCAGCGTATCACCAGGTTGCGCTCCCGATCCCAAAAGAAGGCAAAGATGACTCGAGAATAGACGGAGACAGTAAATCTGGAAGATGATAAGTTTGAAGATTTGAATTATCAGATTGGTGATGAAGATCAGATTGGGAAAGATCTTTTTGATCTTGAAGATGTAACCTTGGATCTGATGGATACTCCTGTTAAGGTCGGTCCCCAACCAGCAGGGACCAGCGACACGCCCAAATGGCTGACTTCCTCGGTCAATAAAAAGCAGAGTCTGATTCCTATATCCATACCAGTACAAGATATTGTGAGTAAGTATGCTCAGAAAACTCCTAAGGCCAAGAAGGTAGAAAGGACAGCACGCATGTTTGCTAATGCTAAGACTGGAAAGTGGACAGTCGAGGTTGCTACTTATAGACCCAAGGAAGAGAAACCAGATGTGGCAGTTGAGGACTTCAAAGTTACCAAAATTGAGTTGGGAACAATGGACAGAGCTGGGAAAAACCATTTGTTCAAAGAAATAGCCCAGCAAATGCTGATTACATTGGTACAGGATAGCAAAGAAAATAAATTGAAATAGACCATTGTTTCACTTTCTTAGTTTATTAACACATTTTGCAACTTTGATGCTACTCTATTGTCTCAGTCTTCTCAAGTGTTCGACCCCAATTCCAAAGAAAATAAGAATCTACAGAATCAAGTTCAAAAGGGACGAACTCTAGTTTCTTCAGTGGATGAATGGATGGCTCAGGTGCTAAAAAATGGCAAACAGTATATCAAAGATTCTCATTCAGTCCTTCATAACACCGAGACAGCTATAGAGGAATTGCAGGCTCAACGCCAAGTATGGAGCACAGATGAAGAAAAGTGGGTGTCAGCGATGACTAAATTTATGGAAATTGAAAGGCATGGATTTGGTAAATTTTGTGCAGAAAAGTCACTGAAAGGTGCCGAGGAGTCCTACTTCTTCATACTTAGAAAAAACATCAGCTGGCGTATTGCTCTGATAAGAGGTGCTATTACAGAGAATAAAGAGTATGAAGCTGAAGCAAAGCAAATCCAAAAGGCTACCCTAATAGAGTTGAAAGTGATTAATTTCACTTATACCTACCCCTCTATCTTCGGTGAACAAGAACTGAAAGGTGCTTTGGATGCTTTTGAATCAGCTATTAAAACCATCAGAGACAAGATTCAGCCCAAGGCCTCTAATTTGACCCAGATAGCAAGGATTGAATCCATGCTTTATTTGTGTGTTGATCAGTTATCTAATGTTATTGATAGGGTGAAAAAGCTGAGTTGGAATAAAGACGCCTCCATGGCCGGATAGTGAACTCTAAGATCCCGCACCTGTCGCTTGCCAAGGAGTTAGTTCAAGCGTACAAAGAATGGAAACCAACTCAATAAGTTACCGATGAAGAAGGGAGCCCAGTGACAAGCAAGGATCATGCCTTTGATAAAGAACCTGATTCTACCATCTAGTTTCCTATTTTTACTTTATTGTTATGCTAATTTTCAAGGACGTGTGTCCTCTGACTGATGGATTTGTTACTTAACTGTTTCACTGAGAGGTCATGTTTTTCGGGAGGCCTCTCGGTGCTCTACTGCTATTTATTATGGCTGCTAAAACTTTGAAAGGGTTCGGAAAAACTTTGATAGATATATAGTTTTTGATAATTAGAATTCAGAAGGTGATTGCTGTGAACTGAATTGATTTTTAGATAATTACCTGTGTAGTAATTTTTGAAGTATATGACAGAAAAATCAATGAATCTGTGTTGTTTATGATTTTGAGCAAAATGCCCTGTGTTGGCGTATAGTTGATCTAATTTATATCTTAGTCAGTTGTTTCATGGTATCTAAATCTTTAGTTTTATCTATTATCAATTATCTGCAGTCAAAGTTGTTTGTGTTTTTCATGAAATGCTATTGTGGAAGTGACTGTGTTTCCTTCCTATTCATTACCTGGTTATATGTACTTCTTTAGTTGTTTCAAAACATATCATCAAAGAATGATATTGTTGCCTTTATAAGCTTTCTGGTTAAAAGCTAACTGATTAAAGTATTTTCTCATTTGATTGAATATCATTTAAGGGAGCTGTACCTGTTATAAAATTCAGAGGGAAGTGATTATAAAATACACTTACCCAACAGTTAAGAATAGTTTGTCTTTTAAGGGTGATAGAGAAAACTTAAAAGATTATTTATAAAAAGACAAATCTATTCGCTAACAGATTTTTGGCGACTTTGTTGGGGAGCGCTTACAGTGTAGACCCATGTTTTATGTTCTATTTTATGAATAAGTTATGTTCCTACCAACTGTGATAATACCCAATTTGGAGGAGCAACCTCCTGTTGTCCAACCAGATCTTAATTTCCAAAACACTCAAGAGGATATCATTTCTAATTTGAACATTGTTGCTTGGAGTTTAAAGACCAATTATCATCAATATCAACAAGTTCTCCTAGTTTTAGAAGAAGAAGAAGATATAGGAGAGTGGTTAAGAGGACACCTAGTCGCCCAGGAGATACCAGTTGTTGACAAAATCGCTCAAAGGTAATAAATTAGAATAATTCTGGATTCTCGACCTTATACCATGTCCCAGAGGAAGGAGGGTAGTTTTGATACTTTGTTTGAAAGCTTGCAAAATCTTCATTTTTCCTCCCCTTCCATCTTAAGACCCAAAGCAAATAGTAGACCTCCTTCTCCTCCTAAAGCTACCCCCAATTCTTCTTTGTCCTCTAGTGTCTAGCAAGCTTTAACTTTGTCTGGTATTCAAGCGCCACCTCTAGTTACAATCTTTCCAACTACAGTTATGGCTCAGTCACGGGGTGCAGCCGTTGGTCCTTTGAATTTGGGAGCTCATCATCCTCTCCCTAAAAGTATCAAAGAAGTCTTACCTAAATTCTTGGGAGATGGCAAAGTTTTGGTCGATGAACACTTGAATGCATTCAATGTAGCTACTGCCATTCTGGCAGTACAACATGAAGATGTAGTAGTAAGAATCTTCGCTCAATCTCTCTCAGAAGGAGCCGCAAAATGGTTTGTCCACCTGCCAGCTGGATCCATCACAAGTTGGAAAACCATGAAGACAACATTTGAAGGGTGTTTTAAAGGAGCTGATGATGAACATTCTTTGCTAGCACAATTGACACAAATGAAGAAGGAGATTCATGAGCCGATGAGAGATTATGTGGCAAGATACAAAAAATTTATTCATAGAATCCCTGTTGCCAAAAGACCAACCCCTGAAAACCAGTAGTGTTTCTCTGTAAATTCTATGCCCCCGGACATAGGATTCCACTTGAGAAGGAGTAGACCAGCCGATTTAGCTGTTGCCCAAGAATAGGCTACTAAGTTAGAAGATGATCTTATTACAGTTGGAAAATGGAGAAAAGATGTTCAGAATCCTCATTCTCAACCTTCTACTTCAACTCCTAAAGATCCAGTAATTCAAAGATTATTGAATGATGTAATTGCCTTGAAAAGGCAATTACCTAAATAGGGATCTTCATTCCCTTCTCCTTATCAAGATATCAGTCAAAAACAACCTAATTAATGGCACAATAAAACTCCTATGTTGCCTCCAAATCAACCAAGATTGTCCATAGAAGCTTCACCATAAGAAGCTGTTATGTGTTCCTTCCATCTAACAACAGATCATGATGGTAATTCTTGTCCTGATATGCAAAGACATGTACAAATGGAGTATACTAAGGATGTGCTAGGGGAATGTACTGTAGAAGAGCTCCCTCAAGATAGACCTGGTGACTCTGGTTCATACTTTTTAGAATACGAATCTGATTCAGAAAGAGGAGATATTCTGGTTACCCTTGGGGATCTTGCTTGTGCTATGCTTACTCGAAATCAAAAGTCTTCAAAGAATTGTCTAGCTCTAGCTAATCCTGTCTATAAGACTCGGGATCCTGTAAGTACTGCTTCTTCTTCTAGTTCTTTGACCCTTGATGTTAAGGTTGTGCGAAAAGACTCCAACTTGTCTTCTTTTGATATTGTAGAATTTTGCAAGTCTTCTGCTATTCAAATTTCTCCTGTAGAATATCTGAGGTTAAATCCCAAAGAATTATACAAACTAGTCAAATACGTGAAAGGTGGCCTTGCAGACTCATCACAATCTAACCAATGTGTTGTTGACCCAATTGATCAACCACTTGATTCCCCTGCAGTTATTTCACCGTTTGTCATGAACCAAAGCGACACTGTTGTCACTCCTACTCCTAAAGTGAAATGTGAATTTGATGAAACTAGGAAGCCTGACCCCTTTTATATTTCCCTACTCCTAAGTGGCCTCAAATTGAGTAACTGCATTATAGACTTGGGAGCCTCCGATAACATTATGCCCTCGTCCGTAGCCAAGGCTTTAGGTTTGACCATGACCAAAACCTTTGGGAGGTGTTATTCAATGGATGGAAAACAAGTACCCTTAATTGGTCAAGTTAAAGATGCTCAAGCTGTTTTAGTAGCCTATCCTGATAAAAGGCTCAAGCTGACCATTTTAGTAGCAGATATACCTGCAAGTTACGGTATGCTCTTGAGTAGAACTTTCTGCAGAGACATGGGCGGGGAAATAAAGATGGATTGGTCATAAGCCATCATCCCAATTGGGAAGAAAAAGGTCAAACTGGAACTTGAAGCCAAGAACAAATACAGTGTAATTCCATCTGATAATCCTAAAGCACAAATTTTATTTGAAGACTATGAATTTGGTAATTACATGATTTTCTCAGATGAAACCCCTCCCCTTTGTGAACATCCTGTTGGAAATGAACAAAATTGGTTGATGGAATTTGATGGTAGTTGTGCTACCGCAGGTTTAGGGGCTGGTGTAGTCTTCAAAGGACCTAATGATCATTATATCCCTTTTTCCTACAAATTGGATTTTAAAAATACCAATAATACCGCTGAATATGAAGCTTTTTTGTTGGGGCTGTGAGAAGCCAAAACATTGGGAGTAAAAGCACTTGCTGTAAAAGGTGACGCTGAGCTTATCGTCAAATAAGTAAAAGGTCATTTTTTAGTAAAGAATGAGCGTTTGAAACATTACAAAAATTTGGTATGGGATGAAATAGATTCTTTTGAAGCCTTCTCCATAGAAGCTATTCCCAGAATTCTCAATACAAGGGCTGATTCACTAGCTGTATCAGCATCTCTGCTTCTTCCTCACCCAGATTTCAAAATAGGAACATATAGGGTTGAGATGATATATAGACCAGCTGTCCCAGATAACGTTGAACACCTACAAGTTTTTGAAGATGATGCCTGGATAAAGGATTTTATGGCATGTGTAGAAGCTTTCTCCTCTACGTACTTTGAAGGAATGAATGAAGATAGCGGAGGGATAAACCCTGAATCCTTACAAGAAGAAGAAGTTGTCCAACTGAAAAGCAACAAAATTCCCAAGGGTTTGGTGTCCTTAGAGAACTTGTTTTCTCAAAAGGATGATAGTTTTATTCCAAGAAAAAATTCTCAATCAGATGTGCAAAAGGAATATGACAAGGTGAACATTGGCACTGTGGCTGAACCCAAGTGGATTTCTATAGGTAAAACGCTATCTGCCCAAGAAAAGAAAAACCTTCAAATCCTGTTAACAACTTACACTGATGTTTTTGCTTGGGATTATAGTGATCTTAAGGATTTTTGGAAAGGGAAATTTAGTCACCACATCCCTCTCAAGCCTGAATCAAAGCCTTTTAGGCAAAAGCTTAGTAGTTACAATCCCAAAGTTTCAGAAGCGATATTGAAAGAGGTTGACAAAATGCTAAAAGCTAGAATCATCTACCCTATCCACCATTCAACCTGGATTGCCAATATTGTCCCTGTCAGAAAAAAGAACGGTGAAATAAGGATCTGTGTAGACTTTAGGAATTTAAATCAGGCCAGTCTCAAAGATAATTACGCACTGCCCAAAATGGAACATGTATTACAGGCTGTTGCAGGATCCGAAATGATGTCTCTGCTTGATGGGTTTTTTGGATATAATCAAGTAAGTGTAGCTGATGATGATAAATAGAAGACTACTTTTACTACACCGTGGGGAACTTTTGCTTACAATAGAATGCCCTTTGGCTTGATCAATGCGGGGGCAACTTTTCAAAGGGCAATGGATTCCTCTTTTGCTGATCTGAAAAACAAAATCATAGTAATTTACCTTGATGATTTAACGGCGTATTCCAAAAGGAGGGAACATCATGTCTGAGACCTCAAATCAGTTCTGCAGAGATGTAGAGATCATGGCATTTCACTCAATCCTAAAAAATCAGTTTTTGGTGTGACCGAAGGAAAATTATTGGGACATATTGTATCCAAAGAGGGAATCAAAATTGATCTCAAAAGAGTGAAGGCTATTCAACAGATCGGTCTACCTTCAACAAGGACAGGGGTCAAATCTTTCTTCAGTCAGATTAACTTTTTGAGGGCTTTTGTCCCAGATTTTTCTGAGTTGACAAGGCACATAGTGGGGATGATGAGTGAAAAACATCCTTTTAAGTGGACAGAAGAAGGTAGAAAGGCTTTTCAAGAAATTAAGATAGCTGTGGCCAATGCCCCATCTCTAGTTTACCCGGATTACAAAAAATATTTCATCATCTATTGTTACGCCTTCGATCACACTTTGTCTGGAATTCTAACTCAGAAAGATGTTTCAGGAAATGAAGCCCCCATCGCTTTCATGAGTACACCTTTAAAGAAGCATGAACTAAAGTATACCCCAATTGAAAAGCAAGCCTTCTCTGTGGTGAAATCAGTTAAGCAGTTCAGATTTTACATCCTTCACTCACATTCTGTAGTGTTTGTCCTTGATCCAGCGGTGAAAGCATTACTCACGCAACAAGAAATAGCGATGAATAAAAGAGCAGCATGGGTGACAAAGATTCAAGAATATGATTTGATAATCAAACCCACTAAGCTGGTTAGAGGTAGGAGTTTGTGTAAATTTATTGCAGAAAATGTTAGTCATCCTGAAAATCTGGAATCTGAAATATCTCAAGTATTATTGGTTAGTTTAACAGATTCTTGGTTCTGCAACATTGCCTATTTCCTGACATATGGAGAATGTCCAAAAAGGTTGTCACCTAAAGAAAGATGAACTCTGAGGCTGCAAGCGGCTAAGTATGTAATATGGCAAGGTGTGCTTTATAAAAGGGGTCTTGATGGTACGTTTCTAAGATGTGTGAATAAAAGCCAGCAATTAAAGTTGCTCAAAACCTTTCATGAGGAGGCATGTGGGGGTCATTTCTCGTCTACAGTAACGACATTCAAAATCCTCCAAAATTGTTTTTATTGGTCAGGTATGTTCAAAGATGCCTATGCATTCGTTAGGAATTGCGAAAAATGTCAATTATTTTCTGGAAGGCCTCCATTAGCTGCTTTGCCTTTAAGACCAGTTGTGGTGAGCGAACCATTCAAGCAATGGGGTATTGATTTTATAGGCCCTGTCAGTCCTCAGTCAAGTGTAGGTCATATTTATATCCTAACAGCGACTGACTACTTCACTAAGTGGGTCGAGGCTATTCCAACCAAAAAGGCTAACTCTCAGGTAGTTTGTGAATTCTTAAAACATAACATTTTGGTGCGGTTCGGTGTACCCCTAAAGATTGTGGCAGATAATGCCACTTATTTCTCTTCATAGGAGCTTTATTTTTTCTATTTCGATCATAATATTTCTCTGGCTCACTCATCCGATTACTTTCCCCAAGGAAATGGACAGGCCGAGTCAAGTAATAAAAACCTGATAATGATCATGAAAAAGCTGGTAGATGATAGTGGAAAAATTTGGCATAAGAAGCTTTTTGAAGCCCTTTGGGCTGATAGGATTACACCTAAAAGAGCAATTGGTATGGCGCCCTTTGAGTTGGTGTATGGAATTGGGGCACAAGTATCAGTTCCTCTGGAACTCTCCGCAGCAAAGCTACAGATGGCCATTGAAGACCAAACCTTCAAAGACTCCTTGCAGAAGAGAATTATGTACTTGCATAAATTAGAAGAAGAAAGAGAAGCTTTGGTAGATAGGATTACTAAGCATCAAGCTAGGGTGAAGAACATTTTTGACAAGAGAGAAAGGCCCAAAATTTTTCTGAAAGGAGATGAAGTTCTTTTGTAGGACAAAAGAAAAGCTCCTAAAGGTGCCCACAGTAAGTTTGAGTCACTATGGAAAGGCCCCTTTGTTATCACTGAAGAGTTGGGAACGAATGCTTTCAGGTTGGCTTATCCAGATGGAACGATCTTACCATTTTCCTATAATGGGCAAGATCTTAAGTTGCTGAAGCTTTAGTCTCTGTCTTTGTGTCCTGCTGTATATATTAGGTTAGGTTTGCTTACGTTTGGTGTGTTTCCCCTTTCTTGTGAGTTTTCTGAGCCCTTTTTGCAGTAATTTGCAAAACCAGAGTGGTTGAGTTCTCTGGCTTTTGAGAAAAGCCAGTCCCAAGTCAGAGCCGGTGTTAGTCTAAATCTTAATCTTTGTCCTTGATATTACTTTCTTAGAGTCGCCTTGTTATTTTGTGTATCTCAAGCTGCCTAAGCCCTCATGTTTAAAATCCCAGTGAAATTTCTTCCCTATGTTCCATCCTTCCTCGTTAAAGAGAGAAAAGTCTTTTGCTAACATATCTTTTGAACAGGCTTGAACACCTATGAACAACCTTGAACTTGTTCAAGGGCGTTCAAGGATGTTCAAGCTAGTTCATTTTCTTTATAAAGTAGAAGCGGATGATTAGCATTTTTGCTAAAGGAAGGTGTTTTGTGATCATCAGATTACGAAACTTTGGCCAGTCTAGGCTGGAAGATTATCGCTTAAATGTTTTGGCCCTCGGTATCAAAGTGTTGGTGGGATATTAAGGAACGGGCTTGAATGAAGGTGAACACATACGAACAGCATTGAACTCATTCAAGAGTGTTCAAGAGTGTTCAAGGATATTTAAAAATGATAGGTGGCATAAATCAAGGACAACCGCCATCTTTTCAGGCATGGGTCCCACTCGGGTAAAACTTTTAATGAAGAGGTCTTTTCGACGGTGGCTAAATCATGTCTGAGTTGTCAAATTAATGAGGAGTTCGTGCGACATAAAAGTTTGCGCAAAGTGGTAGTAAATGATCGCGTGTGGGAATGGTCACTTCTCTTTTCGAGACATTATTGTCTTAATTATGGGTAGTTAATTACTCATTCTAGACGTTTCCTTTAAAAGCCCTCCTTGGCATTCATTTTTAAATTACTGTTGTTCTCTATATGCGCAAAGAACGGAGGTAAGGGTTTTTCGGAGCTCCAGTTGCAGAATTTTCCTCAGAGACTAAGGTAAGTTAGGCTGTCATTCTTCCAGTGTTTAAATTTAAAAGCTGGTGAATTTTGCAGGGGTTTCTGTAGCAATTTGTAGTCTGTTCTTGCAAAATGAAGTCAACATTTCATTTCTTTGGGAATGTGTCTAGTTTAGTCTGTGAAAATTCTATCGTAACATACACGAGCCTAGAAGGTTATGATATTGAAGGGATAGCTGATAGGCTTACTGCATGTGTGGAAGAAAATGTCCCTTCTATGGAAATTTTGAGTAGCGGGTTATGTATAGCTGCATGTTTCCCTCTTGCCGTGGTTTGCCCTGAGCTTGTTCATGAATGTATTAAACATTATGATCAGCAAACTGAGTCAATTCTTAACAGGAATGGTGAATTGTTGATGGCCGTAAATAGAGGAATTGTTGCCTCGGCTTTCCAAATCCAAGAACTGACTTTCTCAGCTTTTTCTCCCACCCAATCTCTAGTTAAATTCAAAGCCAATGCTGATGCAAACCGTACTTCCATGGCTAAGTATTGGTTGATAAATGCCCAAAGAGGAGGTTCTCGGTTTCCCAAGAAATTAAATAGAAATCACATGCACCCGCATATTAGTGATATCATGGTAATGTTGCACAGAGTTAAGGGGTCACTTGAAGCTTCTTTGTTTGCAGATTGGTTATTCTGTTATGTATAAATTATTTTAGAGGGAAAGCATAAGATGGATTGGGCTGAGTTAATTGCAGAATCCATGAGGGAACAATTGAATAGTTCCAAGCATACTGGCTGTAGCTTTTATATGTCCTCTTATCTCATGTATTGTGTAGCATGTATTAGGGTATGGAGTGGCATGATTCATGAGCCTTGGATTGATGGCATGTGTGTGTTTGAATATTTCTCTATGCTTCATAAAGATAGTGTAATTCAAAATTACAGAAGAGTTTATGATACTTTTATGGGAAAACTTTGCTTTGAAATGTCTGGAGATTTGGCCAAGAGGATGAGTTCAGAAGCTCAACACTTTGTGACTAGGTTTGGGAGTTATTACATCCAATTCCCTAAATTCTATTATCTAAGGATTGGTGGTTTTGAAGACGCCCCTACCAAATTGCCTCGATATGCATTTGACTATTTTATCTTTGTTGAAATCTGTAGACAGCTTGCCATCGTGCTAAAGCATTTCCTTCCTGGAGACCGAGGTGAAAAACTATTTCCATTGCAGCTAGGGAAGTTTTCATGTCTAACCTTTGAAGATGCTATAAGTATCGGAAGTGACCTAGGTCATTTTGATTTCAAGTACTATACAGAAAGAATAGGTTTTGATAATAAATTTTTTGCTAGTGGCAGCCTGGGCTTAAGGTCTCACATGTTCCCAGTTCCCCATTTAGAGGATTTCTGGGAAGATTGTGCAAACGAATCTCAAGTCATGACCAGAAGCCATAGTAGACTTTGTATCTCTCAAATTCTGTCAATGAGAATACAATTCAGCATAGAGGGAGTGACAGATGATAGCTCTGATTTGATTGAACCTGATTTCAAAAGACCTCTCGATACTGAAGAGGTAGATGTTGATTGGTCAAAAGAGGAAGATGATGACATTCAAAGCAGAACACAGCATGTTCTCAAATTAACTGAGAAGTGGCTACAAGTGAAGAAAGGGCAGTCCAGTCCTAAAAAGACTGGAAATAAATCTTCCATTTCATTTTCTTCCCCCTTTATTTCTAACACACCTAAAACATCTGATAATGCAGGTTCATCTGGTAAGTAGCAAAATAAAGAATCTAAAAAGAATTCTGTTGCGAAACTTTCATCTGTGGTTTCTCCTCAGCATATCACCAGGTCGCGCTCCCGATCCCAAAAGAAGGCAAAGATGACTCGAGAACAGACGGAGACAGTAAATTTGGAAGATGATAAGTTTGAAGATTTGAATTATCAGATTGGTGATGAAGATCAGATTGGGAAAGATCTTTTTGATCTTGAAGACGTAACCTTGGATCTGATGGATACTCCTGTTAAGGTCGGTCCCCAACCGGCAGCGACCAGTGACACGCCCAAATGGCTGACTTCCTTGGTCAATAAAAAGTGGAGTCTGATTCCTATATCCATACCAGTACAAGATATTGTGAGTAAGTACGCTCAGAAAACTCCTAAGGCCAAGAAGGTAAAAAGAATAGTGCGCATGTTTGCTGATGCTAAGACTGGAAAGTGGACGGTCGAGGTTGCTACTTATAGACCTAAGGAAGAGAAACGAGATGTGGCAGTTGAGGACTTCAAAGTTACCAAAATTGAGTTGGGAACAATGGACAGAGCCAGGAAAAACCATTTGTTCAAAGAAACAACCCAGCAAATGTTGATTACATCGGTACAGGATAGCAAAGAAAAGAAAGAATTGAAATAGACCATTGTTTCACTTTCTCAGTTTATTAACGCATTTTGCAACTTTGATGCTACTCCGTTGTCTCAGTCTTCTCAAGTGTTCGACACCAATTCTGAAGAAAATAAGAATCTACTGAATCAAGTTCAATGGGGATGAACTCTAGTTTCTTCAATGGATGAATGGATGGCTCAGGTGCTAAAAAATGGCAAACAGTATATCAAAGATTCTCATTCAGTCCTTCATAACACTGAGACAGCTATAGAGGAATTATAGGCTCAACGCCAAGTATGGAGCACGGATGAAGAAAAGTGGGTGTCAGCGATGACTAAATTTATGGAGATTGAAAGGCATGGATTTGGTAAATTCTATGTAGAAAAGTCACTGAAAGGTGCCGAGGAGTCCTACTTCTTCATACTCAGAAAAAACATCACTTGGCGTATTGCTCTGATACGAGGTGCTATTACAGAGAATAAAGAGTATGAAGTTGAAGTAAAGCAAATCCAAAAGGCTACCCGAACAGAGTTGAAAGTGATTAATTTCACTTATACCTACCCTTCTGTCTTCGGTGAACAAGAACTGAAAGGTGCTTTGGATGCTTTTGAATCAGCTATTAAAACCATCAGAGACAAGATTCAGCCCAAGGCCTCTGATTTGACCCAGATAGCAAGGATTGAATCCATTCTTTATTTGTGTGTTGATCAGTTATCTAATGTTACTGATAGGGTGAAAAATCTGAGTTGGAATAAAGACGCCTCCATGGCCCGGATAGTGAACTCTAAGATCCCGCACCTGTCGCTTGCCAAGGAGTTAGTTCAAGCGTACAAAGAATGGAAACTGACTCAATCGGTTACTGATGAAGAAGGGAGCCCAATGACAAGCAAGGATCATGCCTTGGATAAAGAACCTGATTCTGCCATCTAGTTTCCTATTTTTACTTTATTGTTATGCTAATTTTCAAGGACGCGTGTCCTCTGATTGATGGATTTGTTACTTAACTATTTCACCGAGAGGCCATGTTTTTCGGGAGGCCTCTTAGTGCTCTACTGCTATTTATTTTGGCTGCTAAAACTTTGAAAGGGTTCGGAAAAACTTTGATAGATAGATAGTTTTTGATAATTAGAATTCAGAAGGTGATTGCTGTGAACTGAATTGATTTTTAGATAATTACCTGTGTAGTAATTTTTGAAGTATATGACAGAAAAATCAATGAATCTGTGTTGTTTATGATT
>MU225001.1:2404217-2416715 GCA_018584345.1 Thuja plicata | reverse complement strand
AACAAGAATCATACATGTTGAGCACAAAAATAAAATAACAAGCATGTAAATATTTTTGTGTTTTCTTAAAGAAATTTTATGATTTTTATGAATTTTGAAATATAAATGCAATAGCATAAAAGAAAACCTACTTCTATAGGCATGCAAGAGCTAATATGAAATGTAAATCTAACACCAAAAAAGAAAGAGTTGTCTATCGCAGGTTCACCAAAATGTAAGATCTAAAATTGGTGTGTTGAACATAAGGTCTTCTAAATGATAGGAATTGTATATGTAAAGAGACCCTAAATCCAATTTTAGTTTAATACACTTAATTATTATGATAAGGAATTGAGAATACTTGTAAAAAATTAAGGAGTAAAATACCTACCTCATATCATAGCAGATCTGAAGAATGTTGTTTTTTGGGGTCTGTACTTTGTTTCTAGAAAATCTGAAGTATGATGCAGAACCGAAGCGCAGAGATGAACAAAACCCATAAATCTTTTTTTGATCCGACACCGTCTTATGAAAAAGGTCAATCTTGAACCACTAATCTCACCCTTGACCCAATAATCTCGACCCTGACCTATGCTGCCTCGACATAAAATATGTTTTTAGATCCTGATAGTTTTTTGAAAAGGGTATCCAAATCTGGTCTCAGATCCACTGTCTTGTACCTGTAACTCCCGAAAATAGCACTTGCAAATATCTAAAAAGAGGGTTTTGGGGTGGCTATATAGGGTTTTACCTTAGTCAAACCCCCATTTTGGTGATCTCCACCTCCACGAATAGCCAAATATAGAATGCATGTATGTGTGTGTTTGCTCTTTGAAAAGAGTCTTTGAACATCTAATATTAAGATCTAATTTTCTAGATTAATGATCCTAACATAACATGGAAATGAGAAAGCAGTGCATAGATTTGAATATGATAAAGAAAGCATACCAAGCCCCCAAGGATAAAGTACTCCTACCAATTCCCAATCTGTAATTTCTACTCCATGATAATGTCCTTTTGAATGCTTGAATCTTGAGAATGGTAGATCTAATAGGAAAGACCGCCTTCTTGCTTCAATGAAGATCTACAATAGCTTGTCCACAAAAATGCTTGAGTGTATCAATATGTCCTCATAGATTTGTCCTTCTATATCATCCTCTTGCTTACTTGCATCATCATTGCATCATGTCATCTCTTGATTTTGTTTTCATGATCAAATGAAGGCAAAAGAGAGTGTTTATATAGAGATCTCAATATAGGTCTCCTAGGGCAATGCGAGTGACCCAAATTCAAATTTCACCTTGAATTATGGTTCAATCACAATCACCAACCAAGGAGGGAATGAATTAAATTAGATATCGGAGAAAACACTTTCGCATCCAAACCCGGGGACCTATTTTAAGTTTAGAACCCCGATAGGCTCCGGAATTGAAAGCGGGGACCAACACCTGACAAAGGTCTATGTCGACCTCACCCTTGACCTAGGTCAAAGTCAAACTCACCCCTGACCTAGGTCATAGTCGACCTCAACCCTGACCTAGGTCAGGGTTGAACTTGACCCTGACCTGAGGTTCCAAGTAGGTCACCCAGTGGTGTCTGTGAGATTCCCAAGTCAGCCGGGGACCTAGGAAGGTGATGGAACATTCCAGAGTGCTAGGAAGAAGGCCTAGAGGCCTAGAGAGAGTATGATGAGGTATAAGAGGGCCCACATATAGGTCCTACCTATAAAATAGAATCACAAAGAGGGAAACCAAGGAGAATCCATAAGATCCTATCCCTAATTTCATATAATTATGAAGAATCAAACACAAATGCATCCTAAATGCAAATCTAATATGCAAGCGCACAAAATGAAGGTGCTAAACATACCAAAATGGAAGTGCTTCCATTTTAAGACGATACAAGTCTGAAAAAATATCAACAAGGACTGATCAGAGGCCCGACACATTGCCTTGATACATTACAAACAACAAGGAAACACAAAGAACTTTGTTAATAGTCCATCGATGATTTAAGGAACGATAGAGGGATCACACCAAGGCTGAATTTTGAAGAGTTGATACATTAGGGTCCGTTTGGTAGTTTTACAAAAAAATTATCAAACATATCAGAAAATGCAGCTTCTTTTTCATCTTCCGAGTGAACCAAATAGGTCCAACCCATATATCAGAAATTATTTTCAGGATAAGTATCTTCCAGAATTTCAACATCTTCCAGAATTGACGTTATCCAACATTTGGTATGCCAACTACCAAATGGGCCCTAATGATTGCTCAACTTCCAGGTTTCTAAATATGGATTTTACAATGTAGAGGTCTTCTATGTGGAAACATAATTATTGAATTTCAATTCTTTTAAAATAAATCCATTAAAATAAAATTTAATTCTTTATATTTTTGTTATTTTATTAAAATAAAATTTAATATTTCTTTTGATTTCTGAATTGGGAATTGGGAGGTTGGTAAGAATGGGAATAAATAATTTCTTTGCTCTCACCCCTCAATTAATTCATTCAAGCTATCACTTTTGACCTTCTTAAAGTGCTTGAGCTATCCCTCTTGACCTACTCAAGTGCTTGAAGTGTATTGGAAGTTGGGAGGTTGGTAAGAATCGAAAGAAATAATTTCTTTACCCTCACCTCTCAATTAATTTGTTCAGACTATCACTCTTAACCTACTTGAGTGCTTGAAGGGTTTTTACATATGTCAATTTGATTGAGGGTGTTGGGAATGATTTTAAACTGTAATCTTGGAATATTGAAGTGTTGTTATTTTAATACAAACTCTTGTGGGCGGTATAGTTAAGGACTTGAAGTAAACGGTAAAATAATGTTCATCACTATTTCACAAAAGGATATATCAAGATGTTGCAAAATAGTGCTCATCATTATTTCGCAAAGGAACATATTAAAGGGGTTGTGAAATAGCGCCCATCACTATTTTGCGAAAGACAGTCTGGAGGTTTTGTGAAATAGCGAAGTAGTATGTTTCTTCAGGCAATGTACAATACTCCCGGTTGGTGTGGTGGTGGCTCATTTATTAAAGTAACTCTGCTCGTGTGAGTGTTTTAAGGTGTTTAGATGAAGAAGTACACATTTGTTCTTGATGGAGACTAGTGCAAGGCAACATAGCAGGATCAGTGAGCTGAACGGGGTTTGAAATATTGACAAGTTGGAAGAAGCACCTAAGGTTGCGAGTGGATTCTGTCAAACTTTTATTTTCTTTTTATTTTGCAAAATGCATAGCAAGAAGAAGGAAGTGATTATGTGGAATACTATAATTCACCCATCTCAATACACATTATTAAAAATATTATCATTGGCACCAAGGGTTTATTCTCAGATGTGTGGGCAAGAAGTGGAGACTCTATTGTCCCAGCCCATGGCAGGTCACTTTTCTAGTTTTTTTATAGGAAAAGAAATGATAGAGTTCCTCTTTGTAACCCTTGGAAATTTAGTATGGCTAGGGTAATTGTGCCAAAAAAATTTATTGATGTTGAATTTATTGTCGCCTTAGTGACACATTACAAACCAGAAACTAGGATGGTGAGGAAAATGGAAGAGAGGCCACTCTTGGTCATTTCTAAAAGCATGATACAAGAATGTTTTGGGTTGGACCTACATGCTATTGCCAAGATAGATAGATAGAGAGCAGTTTCCTATAGATTATGAGAGGATTATCAAGGGCATTGGTTTAAGAGAAGTAGCTTTTTTCATGAGTATAGGTCCTGACAATAAATTGATTCAGTTGGGTGGTAAAGCCCCTTTCTCAACTAGTGATTTCATGTATTTCTTCCAGAGGACCTACTGGGGCTGGGGGAAAATCCTAGGAGAGGGTCATAAGTTGAGGATACCAATTGACCTCATGTACATGGCCATGAGGACACAACACTCACATCTTTCACAAGAATTTTTCATTGCTTATGAGCTGGAAAGGATTTTTCAAAAGGAGCTAGTTGAGTGGAAGATGACCAAGAAATGCAAACATTATTATCTACTCTGTCATCTCCTCTTGTTTCACAACATAATCATTTTTCAGTCATTTTCTGAACCTAACTACTATGGACGGTCATGGGATTGGATTACCAATTCAATTGTGGTGTAGAGTGTAGGAAAAACACAGTAAAGATGTTGATTATCAGAGTTTCCATGACATGTTTGTGGTGTGGGTTATCAGAGCGGTAGGAGGAAGTATATTGAGAAGTCCTCCTAAGATAAAGGAAATTATAAGACCCAAAGGTACTAAACATAAGGAGGTTTCACACATAAGATTGGATCTGCACGGCTAGTTATACTATTTTTAGTGGGTATGGGCGCAGACAAGCCCCTCATAAGCTTCCACTTTTTGTGTCAGAAAGGTTGGCTTTCATGGAATTTATGTGGCAACTTCTATGGTTTGAAAAGGAAGTTAATGCCCCAAGGAAAAAAGGAACTTTCTTGCCTAATGCAACCAGATTTGCAAGGTTCTCCATAGGTTCTGGGACTTTGGAGCAGTTGTTAGAACTTTTGAAGTCCTATCGTATGGATAGTGTAAAATCGAGGGATTATGATCCTGAAAACCACATCAGGTCAATAATAAAGGATTACATGGATGCTCTTAATTTGTTGAAGGATATTGCAAGGAATTTTCAAGATATGTTTGAGGTTCAAAAAATATGGGATAAGGTGAAGATCTTAGTGGAATTGGAGAAGGATAGGGCTCTGAAGGGATTACCTAAATTCCACTGTGAAGAAGGTAATGAGTTTAACAAACTGGAGGGAAAGAGTCAAGATACATTAGATATAAATGTTAAACCTCCTCCCAAAAGGTCTAGACAACTTCTCATTGTAGATACAAACTCTGATTCCACTCTGCCAAAGAAGTCAAAAGTTGACAAGGTACTTTCTTGTTCATTATGAGTTATCAAAACGAAGGGGTGATACTGATGAGATTGTTGATACATTAAGGGACATGAAGCCAGCCGAAGAGGTAGGTTCATCTTCTCCACCTTCACTCCACCAGGAGGAATTGCATGGCTATAAGGAACAGTTTCATGGAGATGAGAACACTGCAATTATTAGAGATGAATGATAAGCTATTTCTGCCAGGTTTATTGAAAAGGATGACTTCATCAATTCCCAAGAGTTTAAGGATTTCTGGATTCAAATGAAGATGAAATATTTTGAATAACATAAGCAAACTTGATTGATGGGGATAGAAGAATCTAAGCGGGAATAAGTGGTGAGTCAACTCCTGAGAGAGTTAAACTTTAATAATGTGGATTACACAGTAGAAGAGGCTAGAGAAATGTTGAAGAAGAGTGACATTTTGTTAGTTCATGACCTCACTCTAAAGGAAGTTTTTATGTTGGATCAAGTTAAATGCCAGGATGATCCAAATTTTTGTGATGGAGTTTGACACTGATGATAAAATCATTGGATCAGGGTATAACCCTAAAACATAAATATTGGCAACATGGGTAAATTTTAAAGGAGCATGTAAGCCAAAATTGATTGATTTTGTGAAAATGTTGATGAGTCTGCTATTGTACAAACTGTGGCTAGCACAAATCCACTTATCTCTGCAAGTGAGATAGTACACAAGGCAATGTTTAATAAGGATGAAATTAAACATACGCGAAATGAATTAAAACAATCCATGGATATGCAGGTAGAACTAAATAAGGTGATAAATGAGTTGTACCTCAAAGTAGTAGAACAATAGGACAAAATTCAGAAGTTGAAAGATGCTAAACAGTCCTAGGCCCTTATAGTTTATGGTGGTGCCTCAGGTTTACCCTTTGATGACCAACAAGCTAAGTCCCTTGGGAACATGGATGAGATAATATCTAACAGAGTTAAGCAAGAGATCCCGGTGCACTTGTTTGTTACCTTGGAACAAAATCTTTCTTTTCAAGTGAAGCTTATGATTGGAAAGTGTTCTAATTTTTATGAAGGTTATTGCTCATTAAATGAAATATATGATAGTTTTAGAAAAAACAAACCATTGTTGCAATATCTGGCCCAGAGATGGAGACCAACTTCTTTTGAGATAACTCGCATTTGCGAAGTGATACATCGAGATCCTGATGCTCCTACTAGCATCAAGAAAACCAAGGAAATTATGGATTATCTAATGGAGGAGATAGACTATATTAATCATGAGGAAGGTATGATCAAGGGAAAAATGTCATCTTTCAACACTATCAGGCATCAGGCAATTCCTGAATTTGTTGATAAGGAGGGAGGTGTCAAAAGTTTAGAGGAATAGAAGATAGAATATCAAAGCATGATTCCCAGGATCATTGAGCACTTGAAAGAAGACGATAATTTGTCTATAGAAAAATTTAATATTTTCCTTGATAGAGTTGTCGTCCTTGATGACAGGTTTTCAAAGTTCATTAATGAGGCTTGAGCTATTGCTGGGAAAAGATGGAGAGATCATCTCCTTAGCTTGCCAGACATCCAACACTTTCAATGGTCTTCATTGGTACAAATTTTAGAATGGGTTAAAGAATATTTGGGCTCTGCAACAAAGTCATAAGATGGGCAAACATATGGATAGGCTATTCTACATGCAACCTTATTTTTGTCTTTTGTTTGTCTTGTTTGTTTTTGTTTGCTTTCAAACAATTAGGTTTCTTGTTAATTGAATAGTAATAGAATGTAAAGGGTTGGAAGCTTCTCTCTTTCCCTAATTTTTTAGGGCAAACCATAACCGTCTAGGATATAAATTTAGTTTCGACTGAAAGCAAACTCTCTATACTTACTTTTTTCATATCAATAAAATATACCTTGTTTTCTTGTCCAATTAGGATATAATCTATTTTATGAATTCAGTCTCTCTGTTATAATCAGTTCAAATATTGATTGTCACCTTTAAAACTTGTGTGATTGGATTGCAATTCTATAATATTGATTTAAGAAATAGAAAACATTTGCAAAGTGTTGTCTTTTTGGTTCATATATGATTGGTTCCTTGTGAGGGTTAAATACAATCAGATTTATTAATATCACAAGTTCAATTTATTCACACTAATAGGATTGTGCGATTGATGATACTGCTTAGCCTTTGTAGTGTTGACTAGCGGAGAAGTACATGAAGGGTTCAACAAAATTGACTCTATGCCCAAATTAGATAAGGGACTGGTCTACGCCTATTGAAAGGACTAAGTGATGTCCAAAACTGATAAGTCTTTTTACTTTATTTTTGTTTGGTAGGAGTATATTGGAGAAACAACCAAGTAAGATTACTTTAATAGGTAGTAAGGATTTCTTGCTTTCATATTCTAAGTAGTGCCACTTTGTAGAGATTGTAAAAGGACTTTGCATTGGATTTTGGTATAAAAAAACTCTAAATTTAGGAAGGAATTAGAGAAGGGGTTTACCCGCCTAGGTTGTGCAGAGCCTAAAGAGCAGAGGATTATAACCACATCTTGGTTTAATTCTATCAGTTGGCCAAGTCGATTAGAGAGTTCAAAGATAAAGTTTGTCATCCTTTTAGTGCTTTCCAATCCATTGATTTGGGAACCAACAGAGGGGATGAAATCATTTGGGATGATTCCTCTTCAAGGTTCTATTGAGTTTCTTTAGGGTACTTGTATGTGTTGGACACTATAATTTTTTGGATTATATTATTGTAATTTGTGGTCTAAAATGAATTATCAAGGGGCATCAAGAGATTCAATATGACTATTCACCTTAGTTTCACCTATGGCTATTTTACATACCTTAACATTATTTGGTATAAGATTTCATTTATCTACCATGATTATTAAACTTCTAGAGAGTTAGTCTGATTGTGTTTATCCAAGTAACTTCCAGGGAATGCTTGATTCTAGTCTTAGCCCGTTTAAATCTAATTTGATTCCTTTTTATAGGGAGCTTGATCTTATAATGATTAATAGAGTCGACAGTACAAAGGGAGAAGCTGCAAATTGAACATATATCAAGTGAAGAGATTAAGAAGACTATTGTATGACACATTCTCTAAAAGGGTGGACTAATTTATTTCTTTAAATACATATTTCACAATTGGGCATGTTAATATTCTCTCTAAGGAATTTGTCAAGTATAAATGATAAGAAGATGATAGTGATACATTCATGAAGGGATTGAAGTCTCGTAAATAAGTAAATCCAATATGAAAGAGCATATTGATGCTTTCCTTAAAGTTTGCTAGATATCAAGTGGGCTACTTGCATGTGATGTGTTACCAACTCTTTGGATGAAATAATAATTTAATTGATTATATATCACTCTAGAAGGTGTTACAAACATGTCTTCTATCATCTTCCTTTTCTAAATCATCTCAAATATATGTGGCCAGTTAGCTTTCCTTTATACGTACCCATGTCCATTAGGCAGTCTATTGTCAATGTTGAGCTCGGAAAAAATATCTCCTTCCACTGATGACTCATCTTCTAGCTTTACTAATTGAAAAATCCAAGATTTCATGCCCAAAATTAATTCAGTGAAAAATATTTATCCAAAAAGTGTTCCTCGAGCCCTTAAAAAAAGAGGAGTGTTATCTTCTCCTATGATCATTATTATCAAAATTTTGAACTCCAACTCCAATATTTCTACACCTACTAATAGGGATAATCTTGATGGGTTTCTCATCTCTCTTAATTTGTTAAATTGCTTAATTCATTGATGGCCTCCTTCAAAGTGTGGTGGTGCCCATTTCTAAGCATAAAGGTAAAGCCCATGTGGTTGAGACCCCCTCTAGGTTTGGATGTGTTGTCTTTTTTGATGTGATTGATAAGAAGGCCCAAAAATGTATTAAATAGATTTGTTTTTGGGATAATTATAATATTTGTTCAAATTTTAAGGGAGTTGAATCTAAGATTAAAGGTTCGGAGGAAATATTCAATGTACAATACAACTTCCTTAAATGGTTAAATTTTTTAAAAAAATGAATTAATGGAGTAAAGAAGGCCAATATTTCATAGAAAGGGTTACAATGTAAAATTATTTGCAATCGAATGAGAAAAACTAGGAACACTAGTTTAATGATCATCAAAGTAAATGAAGTCAAAGATAGGATAGTGTAAGTTTAAAACATATAATGCTCTATTATCTTCCCTCGACAAGGTGATTCATTTAAGTAGGACCATAGTTGAGAATTTGACTACCAATGTCTCAATTCTTTATGAAATTTTTCCAAAGAGGAAGATTTTGGTTGAAGTTCAATTGTAATGTTCCTGGAATAATTAAATAGTTCATTCAAATTAATTGTATGGCCCCAAAACTTAATAATAATATCTTTCAAGCCCTTTTTATTAATTGGTTAGTTATTAATGTTTTGGTTATGTCGGCCCATTTGTAACCCTTCAAGAAACTTCCCAGAGCCCATTTATTTGGCCATTTTTGGAATGATTTGTAGTTATGGTGAAGTTTATGTTTTTTCTTGTATTTATGATTCCAGTTGGAATTTTGCATTGTTCGTCATTTTGGAGGTGAGAGATCCTCCCTACTCTGGTATCCGTAGTTTTTGTGGGATTCACACCTCACCCTATTATGTTCATAGTATGAAATATGTAATATCTTCATTTAAAGGTTGTAATCAAGTTCCAAATTAATTAAATGTCTCTAGATATTTCATCTTACACACAAAGTTAATCTTTGTAGGGAAATTATATTGTGCGTCCATCGACTTACTTTACTTTCCCAAGGCACTGTCGTATATTATATCAAAAAGATTGTATGCGTATCAAAGCAAGCATGAAGTGTACAAGGGGGAAGTTGTACGGTCCCTACCATACAAAGAGGTGCCAAGCTGAGCGTACGTACAAAGATATAACCGTACAAATTTGCGAGTGGGTGAGTTGACCGTATGCAAAGGGTTGACCGTACACATAATGGGCCAATTGATTGTACAAGTGTATTATATGGGAAAGTGAGATTGGGTTGTACAGGCTATTGTACGCATTTGCTTCAAGAGTGAGTGAATGTACGGTGAATTTGTGTGACAAGAGGAGCCATATAATATAGTTACTGTCATAGGTGCATAGTGAGTGTGAGTCGTATGATTGAGAGGGTTGTCAGGATAATTCAGTGGTATCAAAGTTGGTGATTCTACTAGCCTGTTTGGTAGTGGTTGTGGAAGGAGCTCATAGTGTACACCATAAGGAGGTACCGTTCTAAGGACAAAATAGGGGAACCACACGATCCTACCGCTAAAATCATGACATTATTAAGAGAAATAACCAAAAGACAAGCTCAAATCAATGAAGCCACGGTAAGAGGGGAATAACGACAACATATCATGGAGGAGACATTGCCCTAGTTGGCAGAAGGTAGAACAAATGGAGACCATAATAGACATTGAAAAAAATTGGTCACTGGAAACACACAATGCTATCATTCTTGACTGATGATGCTGACATTTCCCCAAAGAACATAAGCATATTACGGAGAGCAAGAGCCCACTTTCTAGGAGTTACAAGAGAAGCTGAGACAATACTGGAAGGATGTAGATCTTGAGGGAGATATATCCTTCAAGGATTATGTAGATATTCGAATGAAATACTCAGGTGACAAGAGTTGTGCCTATTACCACAATGAAATCAAACAGAAGATTGACAAGCTAAATCTATCATCCTTTGATGGATCCGAGACAACATAAACATGAACACGGGTGCAAAAAATAAACACCTACTTCCAGCTCAACCCAATTCTAGAGGATGGGGAAATCCAATTTGCAACACTTCATTTGGAAGGAATTACTCATGAATGGTGGCACCATGGGATGGTCATGATCGAGTAACCTCATATAAACAATTTTATAGAGAGGCTTATAGACCACTTTGAAGGAAAGGATCTTGAGCTCAACTTCAAGGAGTTGACTCAACTGAAGCAATCTAGACCAGTGGATAGTTACATTACAAAATTCTAGAGGTTGTTTGTGTTGGTAACTAACATCTCAGAGAGGAGACTAGTTGTGTTGTTCATGGATGGGTTGATGGAACCCCTGAAAGGTTGGGTCAAAGGGTTCAACCCTCGTATAGTCACCCAAGCGATTAAGAAGGTGCGTGACATGAATAATTCTTCAACCAAGAGTTACACATATTCCAAACAACCCCTTGCACCAAAGGAGAAAGATAACAAATCATACCCTAACAAACCATCATTGGATGAGGCAACTAAGAAAGAACTCAGGAGGAGAAAGCTTCATTACACATGTAAGGAGTCATGGGAACCTAATCACCAATGCTTAGGAAAAGGAAAGATCTATTACATTGAAGTGGTGTTTGACGACAAGGAGGATAATGAAGAATCTGAGTTGTAGGAAAAAGAGGAAGCTAAAGGAGAAATAAATCACATGAAGAAAATTGCCACATTGGTACAGATAGGTGGCATCATTGCAACATTGAATGACACTCCAATGTGCAGCATATTTTGAGTTCATGGTACACTCCAGGGACAACGAGTCATAGTCATGCTAGACAGTGGGGCCACTCTCAACTTCATCAACTCATCACTCATCACGCAAAGGGATTTGCATATGGAGGAACATGAGAGGTTTGAAGTAAAGGTAGGAGGAGGAAATATACTATCATGTACTCATATGGTTCCACAATTGAGTATTACCATGGGAAACTATGTGGTAACAGATGATTTCTTTATGGTAGATCTTGATGATACATATGTCATCTTGGGAATTCAATGGACGGAGACCCTTGACCAATACACACAGTTTCAAAAGGATGAAATTCTCATTTGAAGTGGATGACAAGGTGGTGGTGTTGAGAGGAATGTGGAATGGTGGTCCGAGGGAGATTTTGACAAAATGGATGGACACAACTTTTAGACACGATGATATCGTATGGGGAGCACAATATTTGTTCTCAACCAAACCTTTGAGTGAGCCAAAAAACTACTACCGTGATGATGAGATTTCGACAGTATTGGGAAGGCACAATTTGGTTTTCACAGATATTGCACCTAGTATACCCCAGCATAGAAGTTTTGAGCACACCATCGAGTTGGAGGAAGGAGCCAAGCCTATCATCACCATGCCCTACCACCATCCTAATAAGTTCAAAGAAGAGTTAGAAAAGATGATCTAGGAACTCCTCTACAAAGGATGGATTAGGCCCAACTCTAGACCATTTGCATCCACCATAGTATTGGTAAAGAAGGATGGGACCCTCGTGATGTGTGTCGACTACTGTGCATTGAACAAAAAGACTATCAAGAATAGATACCCCATTCCCAAGATCGATGAGTTGTTGGATGAACTATTGGAGTTGATGAAAACTATCAACCCACAACTCCCAAGAATCACCTGCATGCAAACCTGACACAGAAAGAGAGAAGCAAAAAAGCTATGGAGGCCAAAAATCACAGATTGATGGAAGAGGAAACATCTTGTGCAAATAATGGAGAAAAAACTCTTAATGCAATAACATCCTCAATTAATTAATAACCATCGAATTGAATAATTTACAAAGAGGGAATCCTTATAAAAGGATACTGAAACCCTAAAGGGAAAATCTAGGTTGCATAATAATAATTAATAAAAGAATTAATTATTA
>MU225001.1:2376957-2402115 GCA_018584345.1 Thuja plicata | reverse complement strand
TAATAAAAGAATTAATTATTAAATGCCTAAAGTTTAGCTTAAGTAAAAGAGAGATAATAAGTGACTTAATAATTAAATCAATATGATTTAATTAATAAGTGGAATCACTTTATTACTCTAACATGAACTACATGGAGCAGTCTATTTCTCAAAAATTGATCATCACTCCGGTTACCTACTGATACGCATGAGGGAGAAAGATGTTGAGAAGACAATGTTTTATTTCCACTACAAACACTACGAGTTCTTGGTCATGCCATTTGGGTTGACCAATACTTCGTCCACCTTCTAGTCCTTCATAAACCACATCTTCAACAAACAACCATGTAAGTATTTGCTGGTGTTCTTCAACGACATACTCATTTACAACAAGACGTGGGAGGAACACCTGTGACATTTGGATGAAGTATTAGGAATCATGGAGTCACACTCATTGTTTGCAAAGAGATCCAAATGTGAATTTGGGATGACTGATATTTTGTACTTGAGCCACATCATTAGTGCTCGAGGGGTTCACATGCACTTGGAAAAGATTCAGGCAATTCTTGACTGGCCCCCACCTAGGACACTTTGAGAGCTGCATGGATTCTTCAAACTATATAGTTATTATAGAAGATTCATGAAAGGATTTTCACATCTTAGAGCACCACTGGAAAATATGATGAAGAAGGGATCCTTCTATGAGGATGAGAAGGCACAACATACCTTCATCAAGTTGCAGGGAGTTATGAGTAAGTGTTTGGTACTAGTACTACTAGACTTCACTCGTCCCTTCATCCTAGATTGCAATGCATCAGGTGAAGGCATTGGAGCAGTGCTAATGCAAGAATGTCACCTCATCACATTCGAGAATTAGAAGCTCTTGGGAGTTGAACATTTGTACTCTATATATGACAAGGAGATGCTTGTCATCATGCACACACTAGTTAAGTTTTGACAATACCTTGTTGTAGCAAAATTTGTTGTGCGAACATACCAAAACAATCAGAGATATTTTCTAGAGCATAAGGACCCGAGAGAGCGACAATAGAAATGGGTGAGCAAACTCCAAGCATACAATTTTAACATTGAGTACGTGAAAGGGCAGAATAATGTGGTGGTTGATGCTCTATCAAGAAGACCTACCATATGTTCACTATCATAGATCTTGATGGATTGGAAGGCCCATTTGTTGGTTGAGTACTCTAAGAATACTTTTGCATGCCAATTGATGGATGGTTAGATATAGGATGATCGGTACAAGGTGGTTGACAACATCATCTATTATAAGGACAAAATCTATTTGGTACCCAAATCAAAGGTGAAGGAGAGGATTTTGAGGGAAGTTCATGACTCACCTCTGGTAGGACACCCAGGGTACCTCAAGACCTATCTACAAATTTGGGAGAGGTTATCTTGGAAGGACCTCAAGGATGATGTACTATAGTACATATAAGAATGTACCACTTGCTAACAAAATAAATCTGAGTATACCCTGTCTGTCGGGTTACCCAACAACCCCTGCCAATACTTGATAAAAAAATGGGAGGGCATTTCGATGGATTTCATCATTGAGCTTCCTCGGTTGCAAGGGAAGAATTGCATTTATGTTGTGGTGGACCGTATGTCAAAATATGCCTATTTATTTTCCATTCCCACAAGATTTAAGGCAACTCACGTGGCTGAGTTGTTTTTCTGAGAGGTGCTTCGCTTGCATGGCCTTTTGCGGAACATAGTCAGTGACAGTGATAGCCATTTTCTCAACACTTTTTGGATGAAACTATTTCGCTTGGTAGGAATGAAATTGTCACCGAGTACAAGCTACCACCTGCAAATAGATGGTTAAACAGAGATTGTAAACAAAAGGTTGGAAGGTTGCTTCAGGAACTACGTCTCAGCACAATAGAAGGTGTGGATCCATTGGCTGCACTTAGGAGAGCATTGTTACAATGCTACCCATCATATATCAATAAGTATGTCACCCTTCAAGGGACTTCATGCTTACGAGCCTTCCTCATTTGTGGATATGGAATTAGGCGACAGTTGTGCACTAAGGGATAAGGACTGGCTATAGGAAAGTTTGGATATCCTAAGGTCTCTCAAGGACAACCTCTAGAGGGCTCAAAATGAGTAGAAGATGTATGTCGATCGACACAGGATATAGCAGAGTTTTGAGGTAGGAGATTTGGTTTACCTTTGGCTACAACCATAAAAATAATCCTGCGTGAAGAAAAGTGACGCCGAGAATTTGAAGCCACACTTCTATGAACCCTGTAGAGTGGTTCAGAGGGTGGGTGAAGTTTCCTACGAGTTGGAACTTCCAGAGGGAAGTTAGATTCATAGCCTCTTTCACGTTTCATGACCTAAGAAGGTAGTAGGTCAATGTGTCATGGTGTTTGAGGAACTTCCAGTCATTGATGAAGAAGGGAAAATTTTTTGGAGCCCGCAGAGATCATCGACATCCAAGAGAGAAAGTTGAGGTCGCGCACCATCAAGGAGTACCTAGTTAGATGGAAGGACCTACCGCCGAAAGATGCCACATGGGAAAGAAAACATATCTTGGAGCATCCTAGTTTACAATTTCTTGAGGGCAAGCAACTCTTGGGCTGGGAGGACTGTAATGTCCCCAGAATAATTAAATAGATAATTATATTTAATTGTATGTCCCCGAAACTTAATAATAATATCTTTTTGGCCCTTTTTTATTAATTGGTTATTTATTAATGTTTTGGTTGTGTTGCCCCATTTGTAACCCTTCAGGAAACTTCTCAGAGCCCATTTAGTAGGTCGTATTTGGCATAGTTGTAGACATGGTGAAGTTTATGTTTTATCTTGTATTTGTGATTCCAATTGAAATTCTGCATTATTTTCTGTTTTGGAGATGAGAGATCCTCCCTACTCTGGCATCCACAGTTTTGGTGGGAGTCACACCTCACCCTATTCTGCTCATAGTCCCAAATTTGTAATATCTTCATTTGAAGAAGGTTGTAATCAAGTTCCAAATTAATTAAATGTCTCTAGATCTTTCATCTTACGCACTATGTTAATCTTTGTAGGGAAAGTATACTGTGTGCCCATTGACTTACTTTACTTTCATAAGGCACTGTCGTATATAATATCAAAAAGATTGTACACGTATCAGAGCAACGACCCAGTGTATAAGGGTGGAATCCGTATGACCCATACCATACGAAGAGGTGCCAAGTTGAGCAATCATACAAAGATATCACCGTACAAAGTTTTGAGTGGTTGAGTTGACCATACATGGAGGGTTGTCTGTATACATCATGGACCAATTGACTGTACAAGTGTACCATATGGGGAAGTGAGACTGTATTGTACTAACTATTGTACGCCTATGCTTGAAGAGTGAGTGACTGTATAGTGAAGATGTGCGAGAAGAGCCGTACAACATAGTTACCGTTAGAGGTGCGTAGTGAGTGTGAGCCATATGACTGAGAGGGCCGTCAGGACATTACATCAGTGCCCTAGTAAAATTATAAGATCCCAATTGTTGCAAGAAGGGAAAGAGGTTATAGACCTAGATAATAATGTCGTATAAGACCATTTGGGTTTTCTTTGTGAGAGTGAGAAGTTGTTACTAGATTAAAGGAAATTTCTTCTATGTAATTGACTATTGTGGTCTACGTGCTCTTGATCTACTATTTACTATTTTTTAAGATTTTAGTTGTTTCTAACTATTGAACTCCACCCCTCTTGAAATTAAGTTTCTTATGTATGTTTTTGTTGGAACATTACTTTTGTTGTGCGTTCTTGTAAAAAGATTTAGACTCTTTCCGAAATTCACTTTTATTAAAGAATACAAAACAAATAAATTATAATTAAATTCATGTTATTTTTTTAAATTTTATTAATTTTAATAACTTGTAATAAAAATACAATAACATTTTCCTATTTTTATTCATAGTAATTATAGCATAAAGAAGGTTATAAAACACCTTATGACTAGCCAACATTGACATGTTGTGATGGTTAAGTTGTTGCAATGTTGTTCTTGCGATCAAGGTTCAAATCTCATCGGGGATGAGGTCACTCATTTGTGGCCTGAACAGGTCAAAGAGTTTACGCCTCTTGAATATAATTAAAAAAAGACTTAAAAAGGTACTTTAATTACATAATAGAAATTAAAATTTAAGCTCTATAGATATTAAAATTCAAATTTTAGAATTTGTTTTTTGGTCGGTAATAGGTGTTATGATTTATTGATAGTCAAAAGGGCAGAGCTTGGCTCGATACAAGGGTGATAACAAGTAGGGGTACCAGCTCCCCAAGAATCTAATAAAATAGCATAAAGGACTCAAAGACAACAATATTTGTATCATGCAAGTTATGATTTGCTTTTAGCCACCCCTTTTGAATGAGAGCGAAGAACCATATCAAAGTTCTTATGTTTCCTATATTTTTTCCCCTTCACCATAAACCATCCATCCTCAAAAGCAATAGCCTCTTTCAGCCCCTCTGAGGATGTGACCGTTGGGATTCTCCCAGTCCCCCTTTCACTGAGTCCCTCTGCCCGATCCATACTTTCTCTAACCTCCAGACCTGAACCCTTGTTCACCACCGGTCGCATCTTCTCAATGCCTGTTGGTGTGCTAATCCCCACCCCATGATCATGAGAAATGCCAAGTGAATGATCAGCTGGCACAGGTTTCTCGTTGCGCACCTTCATTGGGGTCTCCTCATGAACTGTCTCTGTGGGTGTCTGAGTCCTTGACTTCGCAGCCACCTATGCGAAGCTCCTATGTTATTCCCCTTTCTTCTCTATTGTGTAGTGTTGTTCAACGACATCTTTCCACCACGATGTTGCCTTGGACCTCTTATCCCTGCTGCAATGTGCAGCCCAATGCCCAATTTGGAAACATCGTCTGCATCTAAAGGGAACATTCTCATAGTCCAAAGATTGTGTCCAAAATCCTTTGGACATTTTAATCAAGATTGCCTCTGGGAGGCCGACAGAGACATCCATTTCTACCAAGATTCGAGCAAAGGTAGAGTGAAGCAGGTTGGAAGACTCCAAATCAACCATTAAAAAGTCACCTAAAGAATCCCAACCTCTTCCAACAAAGATTCAAACCAAAGGTCCAGGGGAAGATTAGGAAGCCTTACCCACAAAGACATTGTATTGAAGGTCTCAGTTGCTTGATGAAAGGCAGGGTGCCATGCTTTTAAACTTAGTGAAAACTTCTCCTCCCAAACCCATAAATGTTCACATAGAACCTTATTTATGTCTTGGGGATTTTCAAAGACAGTAACAAAAAAATCCCTTTGCTACCAGATATATTTGAATATCCCCTTCGATTACTGGTTCCCAGTTGTCCAAAATCTAAGAGAGTAGATCAGGTAAGCTTGGACAGTGCCTCTGGAAGCATCCTATCACCCCCAGGTTGAAGAAAACATAGACATTATGGACTATCTTCTCCTCCGCCTCAGAGCTCAGCTCTACAGCCGTATGCTTGGTTTTTGGGAATATGGATCCCCTTGCACCGTCCCCATTCTGTATATGAAGCCCTAGGTCTTGCCTAGGAGTCCAGACCTGCTCCTGACGCTGGAGCCCAGTCCTGTCCCTATCTCCCACCGGTTTATCTTTGACGATTTCAAAACCCCGGCTGTCGCTCCCATTACAGCCTTTCCCACTGAAAAGCACCCCTTTCCCATAGTTTTTATGGGTCACCGGCCTTGCATTTGTTTTGGAGCCATCTGGCATATGCGCCCGCTTCTCCCTGAGAGTCACCCCCAGTCAAAAACCACCATGTCTTGAGCTCTATTCACGAGCCCTCACACCATCTCTGTTCTCCTTAAAGCAGTTCGTTGCCACCAGTGGCACTTGGAGATTCAAACCCTGCAATGCCCCACTGTTTGCTCTGAGACTTGCGGTCGACGACGCCTCATGGATGGCCGAAGCCCTAGCACCCACACACGAAGAAGCCATTGAAAAAGATTAAAAATTGTTAAATTTTAGAATTTGATTGGTTAGTATTTTTAAAAATTCTTTGTATGTGATATAGAAGGCACTATTAAGGTTCAAATCTCAGATGCATGTGTATCTTTGGATGAATTTGACTGCACCTTTTTGCTTAACAAAAGGAGGCTTTTAGTTTAGATGTATGCTTACTCAAATCTAATCTTCTATAAAGACAAAAATACCCATATCTAGGGGAAAGTCCCTAGTAGCCGTTTGGGGGTCCAATAACCCTGGCATTTTTCTCATGTTGACCCCTCAATTACTAATACTAAAGGAGTCCCAAAAATGAAAACACATGTACCAATAGTAGGTCACACATGTACTAATAATTCATCATTTTTTAACCTTTTTTGGTTGGTAATTGGCCCATTTGTGCACCACCATTGGGACATTCTGTAACGACTACTAGGACATTTGGCCACAAGTACTGTCATTTTTGAGTAAACGACTATTGGTGCAAGAACATAGTGGGTGTCTCACGACACTTTGAAAAGACCATTTTTTGAACACTCTGTGTTCGACGGCCTCTACAAAGAGATCTGTGAATACCCAGAAGCCGAAACCTTAGCTTTAAGCTCTTAATTCACTTACGAAGCTACACCGAAAAAAAGTCAAAATCCAACTTACGATTTAAGAATTCTAGGTGCGCAAAGTTAGTTTGAGCAACTACTAGAGACTTTCCCTTATGTATATTGACATGTTTCCATAATTTTATTGTTATTATAAATATCCTTTTACTTTATAAATTTTATTTTATATTATAAACATATAATATAATAATAATCATAAAATTAATTATACTTCAATGTAAAATTTGTGAATCAATTTTAATCATCTCATATTTAATAAATATTGATTTACAAAATTCTTTCATAAACAAAATGAACTACTTAACACTTTTTATATCTAAATAATGCACACACATTTGAAACATTAAAAAGATCAATAAGTTAAACATATTTAATTATAGAATTCTTCCAGATCGAACCTGCTTTACTTACAACCTACATGACAATCCAAAAAGTCCTTAAATTCGTGAACATCCTTCAGCTTACCTTGTCATTAGGGAAGGATATATGCTAATCTTAACATTACACGATTGTTCGAAAAATAGATACGCAACAATACAAACTTCAAATCACGGCTTTAATCACGTCTTTATTCACGTTCACATTAGCATAGCTTAAATTCCAAATTTAAATAAAAAAGAGATTTATATTCAAAACCACCAGAATTTGCCAAAAAAAGAAAGAAAGGATCAAACTTCCAAATGTTGCAGAGCTACGAGGAATTGGAGCTACGAGTTGCACTTTCTCGGAGGTATTTTCATTTTCTTCAATGCCTCTAATTCTTTTCATCCACTTTAACATCTAAGGAAGGGTTTTCAGATGCTTTGCACAATTTTGCTATGTCTTTGGAGATATAGTTTGAATTTTCAGTCAGTTTGCGCTTTACAGGGTCACATTTTACAATTTCAGTTAACGAAGAAGGTTTTCAAACGCCTCGTATGTTTTAAAAAAGATTGTTAACTTTTTAGTCAATTCGCTCTTTACATTGACATTGATTAAGAGTTTCCGGTTAAATTCTGAAATTTTTTTGTTGTCTTTCATTTTCTTCAATATTCTCCGTTTTCTGGTCAATACTCTTTTTTTCCCGGGGTAATTTGGGAGTCCATGTGAGTTTCGTATTTTCAAGGGCAATGGCGGCAACGTTGCGATCTGCTCAGCTGATAGGGAATTTTATTTAACTCTTAAATCTTTTTTATTTTATTTTGAAGAACTGATTTATTTTTACCTGTTTCATTATTTAAAGATTTGGGGTTTCTTTATATTCTTTTTGTTTTCTTTGGATTTTGAAATTTCTAGGCTGCTTTCAAATTCAATTTCCATTTTCCTTTTTGGCTTCCAAGATTTCAGATAATGTGATATGTTACATCTAACCTGGGTCACGTTTCCATTTACCTCAACATCCCATTGGACTTGCATTTTATTGCACTGTAAACAATGTTTGTTACACCGGAGGTATGTTGTTGAGGGTTAATCTTAATAGTTACATTTCTTCTTTTTAGTTTTTAATGTATTTTAACTATGTCTGTTGTAATTTTCCCCATCCATGATCATTCTTCAGTGATCTTAAGTCACATTTCTATTATAGTGGGAAACCTATCTGTTTGGATAAATCCATAACTGTGCAGTTGCAGTTGTTTTTGGAGAAGAAGAACTAGGCAATATCTTAAAAATTGGCTGGGAAACCTTGTATCCAAAACCAAGCAACAACCTCTGGTTAAAACTTGAGAAGTTGTTTTTGATCAGATTAGCAGGGAAAGGGCCCTGATCCCATATACAACAAGAGCATCAAGTCTAAGAAACAGCCATCAAAGAATAGCAAGTATTGAACAGTAAGGAGGACTCCAAAAATTGAACAATGCTGACTCTAACCCTACTAAATCTGCAAGTCTATCCAGATAATAACCATATGAATCCTACTTGCAGAAATAATTTTTTTTTAACCAAAACATCCTACTTCTATACTTAACCATAGTAAGAGTGTCTTTAGAGATAACCATTAACATACTATAAAGTTTATAAACTATAAACCACCAGGGTATGCATACCCAAATCAAAAAGCAGAAGACAGAGGATAAGGTTAACTAATATTGCTAGGGACAGCAATGATGTCCGAGTTCTTTACGAGGTCCTCTAGAGCGTCCATTCTAGTTGCTCATGTGCACAGCCTAAAGACCCTGACCTTTTACTCCTTTCTTGCTGCCTTTCCTCTTGAGCTGTTTTTTGATTTTAGATCTTCCTGTAGACATCCCCATCACTGCCCCATTCATTATTCCCTCCGTAATTTTTATGAGTAAAAAAATAGAATCCTGAATTTCCTTGTTTTTGTCAGCCATCCCTTTTTCCAGCAAATTCACCCTCTCCTTAAGCTCCAGGATAGTTTCCTTGCTATTCCCTCCCTCCTTTTCATTCTCCTAAGTCTCCTGCATTGCATCCCCCTTCTCCTGAGATACTTCCATGTCTTCATTATCAGAACCCTCATTCTTAGGGTTCCCTTCTGTGCCGTCAGAATCAATGTTTTCCTTCTGAAAATTGACTCCTCATCTTGTTCCTCTTCCTCTTCATGGACCTCTTCCTCATTGTCTTCATCTGCAATAGAATCCTCTTTTTCCAAAAAAGATTTGTTTTCCTCATCCTCAAAAGCAATATTTTTACCTTTAATTTGTGGGGCCTAGGCAGCCTTTGCCAACCTGGCAAATCCTTGCCCCCTGAACACGACCCCATTGCTTTTCCTCCTCATTGTCTTCAACAATAGTAATGGTAACACCCTTTTTGTGAGTATCCTTGTGGGTTTTCTTTCTGGAGGACCCAAGAAGATCAACAAGGGTTTTACGCTTTTCTGGGGTCACTATTAGCAGCTCATTAATAGGGGGAGAAGGATTGCTAGTCTTTTTAGCTTTGGGCTCAGGTGCGAGGACTTAAGTTTGGAAAGATCTATAGCAGAGGAGCTACCAATCTCCAGCCTTCTCGGGACATTTTCTATGCTTAGCATTTTTGCAGTGGGAGGGCTTTATGGTAGTATGATTTGTGTTATCTTTCGGCCTTTTTCTCTTATCTTTAATTATCTTTGGTCACCTATCACAATCCTCATAATTTCTTATATTGAATCTATATTTTACTTTATTCATGCATAACCCTACATAATTTTCTCTCTCACCAGGTTATAGGTGAAATTTTATGCCCAAAATCCCTAAGCAGAAGTTGTTGAGATGTTTAGTAGGGATGATTTTAACAATGGCAGATCCATATTCTTTTTTCATGGATACCTGTTTCAATTTGAGGTCAATTTCAGTGTCATTCAATTGGTCTCATGTTGGGAAACTTTTGTGGAGGTACATGTGTTAGAAGTTTATCATTAGAGAATTTTCAGTTTGAATAGTTGTGGTTAATCTTAGAGTTTTTTTTTTCACTGAATTTAGCATATTATACAAAAAGATGGTAATTTATCAAAAAACAAAGATTTAATAGAATTTGAGGCAAATCTTTATTTCTAAATGTTGCCTATTGTTTTTATATGAGAAAAAATAGCGAATTGGCAAATACTCACCGCCAAATTTTTTCCATGGGTTCTTGTTTCTGTGGACTTTTCAGCATCTTGTAGGGCCATATTATAAGTTTCAAGTAAATTCCATGTTTCTGGGTGCAAATTTTATTGTTTAAGGTTAATTTTCTGTGTCATTTATTTTTTAATTATTCCCCCTCTCTTTCAAATTGCATCTGCAGTCTGTTTTGATCTTCTTAATTCAATTTCCGTATAACTAAAAAAATTAATAATTTAGGTCTGTTGTATTTTCTTTTTAGCAACGTGAACTTAGGGAAGTTTGTTTTAATTTTCAAACTCAAACACAGTATCTATAAATTAATATCACAGATGGGATTATGTTGAAGCATGCAAAGAACTGGCTGTCATCTTGAGAGGAGCATATAGCAAGGTGCCCAAGAACTTGCAAGCCTTGATGTTCCAGGACACACTTGCTGCATTCCGTCTCCTACCTGGGTATGAATTTATTTGTCCCTGTTTGCTTTTATGCATTAATATATTCATTAATATAGCAGTTTTTGAAACATTAATTTGTTTTTATATTCTTTTAGTATACTTTATGGGTCAATATTATTGAATTACAATTTTTTGCTTACAATGTTTCTGGATTTAAAAATGCTAAGAATTTTAACAGCAATGTTTCAGATCACACTCCATGATCCATCCCGAGGAAGAAGAAACACCTAGGAGTTAGTATAGAATGTAGACAATGCTCCTTAAAAGGAGGGAGAACCTCGAACAGAAAACAAGAAGATGGGGAGGACAAATACACAAAAAAGAGGACTTGAAAGAGAGAAAAACTAAACACAAAAAAATGTTTAAAAACTATAGAGAGGTTAAATAGAAACCATGAAAAATAAACTAAAAAGGGGGAAAGTAAAACAAAAAAAGGAATCAAGAGGCAATAAGATTATTCCAAAATTATCAACCCAAGGAGAAAGATACAATAAAAAGGTTTAGAATTAATCAGACAGGAAAGAGAAAGCTAACATGAATATGAGAAAAGGACAAAAGAGGGTGGGAAGGGGATGGTCAAAAGGAAAGGAAGGGTAGATGGAAGAACAAGAGTTAGGAAGTAGATGAGGTTTTTAGGGAGGCAAGCATGGGATGCCCTGCCAAATTTAAGCCCCATCACTTGTCTCGGTTTGAGTAAGTGGGGTGGGGGTGGTTTTCAATTTCAATCATTTCTTTTATTTCTCTTTTCGAACAGTTATCTTCTTTGGTGTTTAGATTTGGCAGAGTGTCCTGGAGCAAGGGCAGATTTAATAACTTGACCGTGTGCTCTTTGATCCTCGTGCTGGTAGACTGTTTGCTCCCCCAATATAAAGGGTTCCATAGGAACATACAATATTATACTCATGAGTTCAGATAATGGGATCTGAGGCTTTGGCTATAAGAATGAGACTTTGGATAGAGGAACGAGTTTTGAGGGTGCATTTAATACCTTTTTTCAGAAGAATTTTGCATAACTTATTAGATATACCTTCAATATAGAGGAGGGTGGCAACATGAGCAGCATATGAGTTCAATTCTTTTTAGAAAATTCTAGTCAAGAGATTCAATATGGAACTCAGAAAGGCTGATGACCAATTTATCCTCCTAGTCGTGAATAATTTTGGATGACAAGTTGGGACTATATAATATGGGGGAATTCATATCGATTGGGAGAGAGACATGGTTTTTGGTCACAATAGTCGAGGGAGAGGTAGGGTTGTGATGCAGTTCAAGCTCGGAGGATCCAAGAATGGACTGTCCAAACTTGCAGCCAAAGAACACTCACAGCGGAAACAACAACACAACAAGATATATCAATATCAACTTATATTATCTCAGAGTTCCAATTACATGCAACATGCCGGGCTGTAAGGCCTTCCTGGTTACGGCCAATACATTAACATATTCAACAAGATCTCGCAGGATCCAACTTCACCCGCCTACTCTACAGCTAAGTGGAAGAAACCAGATCTGAACTTGTGCTCGCAAGCCACTAAGCAATCTGCAATTTTTGTCTACCCACTTACAACTATCTGCATCAACTTACAATCTTTCAGCTTATCTTCTTACTCTGCTATACTCTATCTATCTCCTCCTGTCTCTCCTCTAAACATCAACCTAGACTCTCTTTTATACACACTTGCCACAAGTCGGCATGTAAACAAATATTAAATGACCCAGTCGGCCATTAAAATCCATGATGAACAAATATTAAATGAGCCAGTCGGCTGCAACTAAACACTCAATACATAGAAGAAAGCACTAAATCAGATTTAGGTCCACACAAGATCCAAAGCCTCAAATCCGCACACCTCGGAACTCTGCACGATCCCAACAACCCCCTCAAATCACGGATGCAATCTCCAATGTTCGCCCAATCCAAAAACCTAGTCGGTGAACTCCGACAATCGAGACCCCAAGTCTGTACCGAGCACAAGAAAAGCCACCGAGCCCATTTGGTAAAGTACCGATGCTAACAGTCACTGAGCCATACATTACCGACCAGAATACCATCGAAACACAGAACACCACCAAGTAATATGCTACCGAGCAAGACACCACCGAGCAATGTAACTCCGAGTAGAATACCACCGAACATTGAACACCGAGTCCAGTCGCTGAGTCCTTCGGTGAAGCAACGCATCTTCCAACCGAGAACTACCACCAAAGTGACCGAGCACCTCAGGTCTTCAACCGAGTTTACTACTAAAACCAAAATCAAACCAAAACATATTTTTGGTGATACAGGATTGCCAACTACCCGAGGATGCTCTTGCATCAGACACCCCAGGTGCGAAAAGATGTTCTCAGCAGCTCGACGAACATCTTTCGGGATTCAACACATAGATCCCAAACTGATTCTTGATGTACATGTCTTCCGAGTCCTCAACCGATATACTCTTGCCTTTACTCCACTTCTGCAAACTCTTTCTTGCAACAGACAAGAGATTGCCTTGCCTCCTCACATCTTTCCTCGGGTCACTACACGTTTGTTTTCCACTCTGATCTCTAACCCTCTGAACTTCCTTCAGCTCAACCCTACCACACCGACGCTCAGATTCCTCCTGTTGAGCTCTGTATCCTTCAAAGGAATCAGGGGAAAATTCCTGCCATCCTTATCAATAGTAAACACATTCTTCATACAGTCATGCACAACCTTACAATCATACTGCCAAGGTCTACCGAGCAACACATGACAAGTACTCATGTCTACAATATCACACAACACTTCATCCCTATACCTGCCCAATCTGAAAATCAACAAGACACTGCTCCCTTACCTCCAAAGCATGCTCATTTTGTACCCAACTTATCCTATAAGAACAAGGATGTTTCAACCTTCTCAAAACAAGTTTCTGAACCATCTCCTCAGCAACTAGGTTATCAGTACTTCCTCCATCAACAATCACCTTACAACGTTTACCGCCAGACTTACACATAGTCCGGAACAAGTTCTTCCTTTGACAAGAATCAACTTGTTTTGTGGGCAGCAATGTTCTTCTAAGTAAAAGAGTTACACCTTCCACTTTAGGTTCATTCTCTGCAACTTCATTCACCACAACATTTCGGTGACTACCGACCTTCTTATCTGCATGGGGACATTCAAATGACCGATGTCCTTCACCACAGTTATAACAAGTACCTCTGAATACACCTCTACCTGTCTTTCTCCTGATTTCAGTAGGTCTTGGTTCATCTTCAACTTTTGGTTTATCTTTTACCGACTGTTCTTGCTTCTCTTTCCCTTAGGAATTACCATGATGTCTTCTTTTCAACCTATCTTCTGCCTTCAATGCATACTGATAAGCATCTTCTACCGAGTCAATCTTCAACATACCAATCTCATCCTGGATATTGTATCTCAGACCATTGACATACCTCGCCACCTTTTCCTTAGAAAGTTCTCTATGCCCAGACCGAATAGTCAACTTGTAAAACTCCTCGGTATAATCTTCCACAGTCATCTTGTTCTGTTTTAGATTCTGCAATTTCTTAAACAACTCAAGTTAATAGTCGACAGGAATGAACTTAGCCTTTAGCTTTATCACCATCAACCTCCACCGATTGATCTTCATCTCACCTTCTTCTTCTCGGTCCCTCTGCAACTCTTTCCACCATAAAGCAACATGCCCTTTCAACTTAGTCTGTGCCAACCTCACTCTAAGCGGATCTTCAATGTCTTCCAGCTCAAAGTAGTCTTCTAACTCACCGATCCAATCAATTAGATCCTCGGGTCTCAATGTACCTAAAAAATTGGACACCTCCATTCGGTAGCTTGTACTCAAGAGCGAGCTCCAGATCTCTGCAATCGATCATATCTGTCTCCTCCAGATCTCTCCATCTGATCGGCTCTGTCATCTCCACTAGATCCAACAGCTTCAAAGTCTTCAGCAACTTCTTCATAACCATCATCCGTTCTTGGACCTCTATGTAATCCAACATTTCTGATACCTTCTATGATTTCATTTTTCATTGCCACCATCTCCGATCTAAATCTTTTTGTTATCCTCGCTTCCACCTCGTCAGAAAGATCTGCAATCGCCCTAGGGTTTAATCTTCTCGAAGGCATCTCTCCAGATCTTCGAAAACCCTAAGCTTCACAAGAAACGAACCAGCTCTGATACCACTTGATGCAGTTCAAGCTCGGAGGATCCAAGAATGGACTGTCCAAACTTGCAGCCAAACAACACTCATAACAGAAACAACAACAACGCAACAAGATATATCAATATCAACTTATATTATCTCAGAATTCCAATTACATGCAACATGCCGGGCTATAAGGCCTTCCTGGTTACAGCCAATACATTAACAGATTCAACAAGATCTCGCAGGATCCAACTTCACCATCCTGCCCTACAACTAAGTGGCAGAAACCAGATCTAAACTGTGCTTGCAAGCCACCAAGCAATCTGCAATTTCTGTCTACCCACTTACAACTATCTGCATCAACTTACAATCTTTCAGCTTATCAACTTGCTCTGCTATCCTCTATCTATCTCCTCCTGTCTCTCCTCTAAACATCAACCTAGACTCTCTTTTATACACACTTGCCACAAGTCGGCATGTAGACAAATATTAAATGACCCAGTCGGCCATTACAATCCATGATGAACAAATATTAGATGAGCCAGTCGGCTGCAACTAAACTCTAAATACATAGAAGAAAGCACCAAACCAGATTTAGGTCCACACAAGATCCAATGCCTCAAATCTGCATGCCTTAGAACTCTGCACGATCCCAACAACCCCCTCAAATCACGAATGCAATCTCCAATGTCCGCCCAATCCAAAAACCTAGTCGGTGAACTCCAACAACCGAGACCCCAAGTCGGTACTGAGCACATGAAAAGCCACCGAGCCCATTCGGTAAAGTACCGATGCCAGCAGTCACCGAGCCAGACATTACCGACCAGAATACCATCAAAACACAGAACACCACCGATTAATATGCTACTGAGCAAGACACCACCGAGCTGAACACACTGAACAGCTACCACCGAGCAGTGTAACTCCGAGTAGAATACCACTGAACACTGAACACCGAGTCTAGTCACCGAGTCCATTGGTGAAGCAACACATCTTCCAACCGAGAACTACCACCAAAGTGACTGAGCACCTCGGGTCTTCAACTGAGTCAATGATTCAGAAATATATATGTACAAATATATACAATATTTATATACGTAATAATGATAATCAGAAATAGTCTCTCTATATATTGAGGCATATGTTAATAATAATTAATCAGAAACATTTATAATATATTAAATGTATACATATGTTATATATATATATATACTAATAAATGATCAGAACTATATATATATGTTATATTTCAGACGTGAATACATATACATATATATATATATATATATATATATATATATATATATATATATAAGGAATCAGAGATTATGTAGTCTATTATATGTATTATATGTTAATAAGGATGATATCAGAATCATAAATTCATATATATTTATACACTCGGTCCTATTACTATTCTAATCTAGGAGAGGTTGTGATGTTTCCAAGGAGGGGCTTGTCTAAATCCAAGCAATGGCTATCTGTCCCAAGATAGGGTAGGGGTCAGTGTCCCGGAAGCCTTGAGGACAAGTCGCAATATAGGATACGGGCTTGGACCTGTAAACTTTGAGGGAGCCCATTGCAGTTGGTCTCTAGGCACCTTGGAGAACACCTACTTCTGTCATTGAGCTGAAATAGTAATGAGATTGGATATAGGGGCATTAATGTTACATACAGATAATTTAACCTTATTAAATAAATAGATAATTCTTTATTTATGAATATCTTAGCTTAAATTATTGTATCTTAGGACATACAAATGTAGAATTTGAGTTAAATATGTAATAATTATGTCTAAACCTAATAGGGGACATTACACTTTGTCATTTTTTTGTCTTTGAATAACCTTCTGTTTCTTTCCTTCCATAATTCCCATATCATTATGGAAGGGCTAATTGTCCAAAGCATATTATAAATGCTATTTTTGTTTGTGTTAGGCCAAGCTTGGAATAGGCTTAAAATATTTTTGGGCAAAGCCGAGATCCATCCCATTCTTCCACATAACCATCGCCAACATTCATTTGAAAATTCACAGTTTAGAAGGATATGATCTGCGTTTTCTTGCTCCTTTTCACAAAGGGGGCATCTACTGGGCCCTTCATAGCCCATCTTGGTAAACCTATTTGCTGCGAGTATTTTCCTCTGTAGGGCAATCCAGGCAAAGAGACCTGCTTTGGGGAGACAATTTTTGTCCCAACATAGATTCAGAGGAAGGTTAGTTTTTGGTCTAAGTTGTTTTCCAATCAACAACTTATACCCGTCCTTAGTATTGTATTCCCATGAATTCGAGCCATCCCATATTAGCCTATCCTTGCCCATTCTTAACGTAATGCTTCTAGTTTGAAGGATCTCATTAAACTTTTGTTTTTCCCCTTCCGGGATATTGATGTTGTCCATTGTTTTCCATTTCCATCCCAGATTAACATCATTGTCTGGGAATTCTATATAGTCTCTAACATGTTTTCCCCATTAAGATTCCAAGACCCCTTTGGAAGTCTCGAAATTGTGCATCCCTCCAATCATTTCATATCCACCCCAGGAGTCATCCCAAAATAAAGCTCCTCCACCATCTCCCAAATTCTATGTTAATTTCTCTCTAATGAGATCTCTACAATCCATCATAAAGTTCCATATTCTTGATCCCCTCGGAGCGTTTGCCATACAAAATAGTCTTGCTGGTTCTGAGCCTCTTAGGTATTTATTTCTAAGGATTTTGACCCATTTTAAATCTAGGTTGTTGTACATTCTCCAGATTAACTTGGTTCCTAATGCCTTACTTTGTTCTTTTATGTTTTTTAAACCCATACCTCCTTCTTTTGGTCTACAAACATTATCCCAAGCAATCAGGGCTAGCCTCTTCTTGTCTTCAGTTCCTTGCCAGAAGAAGGTTCTAAGTATTTTGTTGATTTCCTCTCTTATTCAAAGGCAAATGTATACATGACAGTTGGTAGATGGGAATGGCTGCTAGGACTGATTTCAACATAGTTGCTTTCCCAGCGGAAGATAACCATTTTCCTTTCCATGACTCTGTTCTTTGTTTGATTTTGGAAATAATGTTATCCCAAAGTTTTGTAGATCTAGTACCCTTATCTAGAGAAAGGCCCAAGTATTTGCTTGGTAGTTCCCCTTTTATAAAGTTTAAGATTCTGCATATTTCTTCTTCAGTATTGGAGTCAGTATTAAAGAAGAAGATTTCAGATTTAGAGTTATTAATTTCTTGGCATGATGCCTTAGTGCATGAGTCTAGAATGGCTTTAAAATTACCAGCTTCCTCAATATTACAACTGCCATATAGCAAGGTGTCATCTACAAATTGCTGGTGTGTTGTAGGATCCATATCACTTGTAATGTTTATTCTGTGTAGGTGGCCGTTTTCCCCAGCTTTGTTAATGGTTCTACCTAATGCTTCTTCCATAATAATGAATAAAAAAGGAGATAGAGGGTCCCCCTTTCTTAAGCTCTCGAAGTGCTAAAAACACTTTCAAGCGTTCCATTGATCGGAACAGAGAACTTAGGGCTAGAAATACATTCATATATCAAGTTAACCCACTGTTTTGTGAATCCAAATCCTTCTAGCACTTTGCAAAGGAATCACCAATCAACCTTGTCATATGCTTTGCTTATGTCTACATCGTAGATAGATCTACCAGGAACAAATCCAGTCTGTTCCTCACTGATAATGTAAGGTAAGATTTTCTGAAATCTGTTAGCCATAGTTTTAATGAGAATTTTGTAGATTGTGTTACAGAGCAAGATGGGTTGAAGGTCATCAAAACCTCCACCTTTTCTTTCTTTGGTATCAGCGCAAGGAATGTGTTATTAATCTCCTTTAAGAGGTTACCTGAGTTCCTAACCCCTTCTAATGCTTCAGCCACTTCGTCTCCAATGAAATGCCAACATTTTTGAAAAAATATGGCTTATAACCCGGCCCGGGGCCTTATCTGGGTGCATCTGATTTATTGCCCTTTCAATCTTTTCCTTAGAGAATTTTGCTGTGAGCATTTTATTTTGTTCTCTGATATTATTTTTGGAATGTTACTAAGTATTTGCTCCTGGTGAGTTAGATTTGAGCCCTCCCAGTTATATTCAAGAGTTTTTCAATGTAAGTTACAGCTGAATCTGCTATAATCCGTGGATCATCAGTTAGAGAGCCATTAGCATCCTTAATTTTAGTAATTCTGCTGAGGTTTTTGCGAAGTTTAGTGCTATTGTGAAAAAACTTCATGTTTCTATCCCCAGCTTCTAACCAAGTTTCCTTGGATTTCTGGCGCCAGAAGATCTCTTTAGCCAGAATGTCCTCATATTCCAGTTTTAACCTTTTCTCTTTGAGGTAAGATTCCTCATTCATACCCTTGTCAATGACCTGCTTATTAAGGTTTTCTAGTTCTTCTAATGTGAGTTTAGTGTCAAAAATATTACCAAAGTAGTTTTTATTCCATGACAAAAGTTTGTTCTTCATTAGTTTCATTTTAGTTACTAGACAAAACATTTTGGATCCTTTGAGCCTAGCCTCGTGCCACCACTGTTCAATTAATTTCAGAAGATTCTCATCTTTAAGCCACATTTGCTCGAATTTGAAGGGGCATCTACTAGGTTGAGAGTCCTCAATAATCGATAATTGAATAGGATATTGATCAGATCTGAGAATTCTGCCACAAGACTGAAGAGGAATTCTGCCCAGTTTCCTCTAAATAAAAACCGGTCAAGTTTTTTTGCAATGTTACTAAAACCCTACCTTCTATTGTTCCATGTAAATTTGTCTTGTTCTCTTTTGATTTCCACTAGCTGATTTTTACTGATCCATGCTCTGAAATTTGTTGTGGCTATTGGCACTTTAGTGGAGCCCTCCATTTCTCTTTTGGATCTAAATAGCATTAAAGTCTCCTCCAATTATGCAGATTTGGTTCGGTATAGTTTCCATGAATGTTTCAATCTCTTTCCATACTGTCCTTTTATCTCTACTCTGAATGGGGCCATAGATATTAACTATTGTGAATTGTAACTTAGATCGGATGCTGCTCACCATACCACTTATCCAACTTCTGTTATAACTTCCTGGGGAAAAGGTTATCCTTCTAGGGTCCCAAGCCACTGCCAAACCTCCAGATGCTCCTTCAGCTGAAACAACATTTATTTCCCAAATGGCTAACCTTTTCTTTAAAGTATTTAATTCTTCCTTGTTTAGTTTGGTTTCTTAGATTAATAGAATATCAGGTTTAAGAGTGGATATGCAACATTTCAAAATTCACTGCTTGTTAGGGGCATTAAGGCCCCTAACATTCCACGAGATGAGTTGCATGACTCTGTGGGAAGGTACTGCCCCTTCCCTGCATTAAGTAGTGATGTAATCTTGAGCTAGTTCTCAGCTAAACCATCCTTTTCTCTTAACTCAGTAATGGATTTCCTACTCCTTTTCTTTGCGTTCTTAGCACAGTCCGGTGTATCTTTTTCAAAATCAGCGAATGCAATCCCGATAGTGGGGTTAGTCTCATTCTTCTCTCTTTCACCAAGTTCCACTAATTCTTCCTCCAATATTTCTTGTGATCTCTCCGCTTCTTCAAGTTCTATTATCTTAGCTAATAGTAGTTGCTTTTCCTTGTTTATAGCATCCATATCAATCATTTCTGCAACACTGATGTCAATATTTTCTTCAAGTACTTCATCACACATTTCATCTACTAGGTTGCCTCTCCCTATTTTCCTGGTGTTTGTATTAGTTTGCTTTCCTATCTTCTCGATTGGTGTCTCATCCCCCTTTTCCCCATCCTAAGGATGTTCATTGTTTAGAGTTGGGGTTCGAGTGTCCTGGGTGTCCCTCCCATCTTGTCTCTCAACTAATTCACCTTCCTCGGGTTCTTGGTTTGTCTCAATCATGCATGCATTGGCTAGAGTGCTCCTAATTTCCCCCTCATATTTCTGATCCACTTCAATCAAAGCCTTCCTCCAGTCTTGTGATCCCATTCTTTCAATATTAGGTGTTTCAGAATCTTTAAGATGCCCATCATTAGTCCCATCGATGTCATCCTCTGAGCTGGTTGTGTCTAGTGGCAGAGATATTGCCATACTTGGGGTTTGATCTTGGGTGAGATTATCCTTGTGCTGATTTTCAACAATAAATCCCCATTGCTCTTCATTGAATCGAATTTAGCCTCAGGTGGTGGGTTAGAAGGTTCGGGCTGAGGAGAAGTGACGGGCTTGGATCTATCCTTGCCCAACTTAGGATTATTACAGAAAATTGGCTTGATAATATATGATACTTCCTTTATTTTTAAGTTAATAGTTTTAAGGGTTTTAACTGAATTTTCTTTCCATTCTTATTGCCATTTTGACATCTGAATATGCTAACAAATTTTCTTCCAATTTTACAAATTTGCCCAATTGATTGCCAATATCTTTTAAAATAATGCTTTGCACTAATTCAACAGTTAAATTAGGTAGCTTAATCTATCTAACCACATCTAATTTTTCTACTTTACATGGATCAAAATTAGGGCACCGGTCTAAAAACAAGAAGTTCTGCCCTCTAAAATTTGGGCATTTTCCATTTAAAAATTCCTTTTTAAGAGATGTTTCTATGCAATCAACAAAAATAAAATTTTCCATGAGGATAGTTATACCTACTGGCCTCGGTAGATTTCTTGGAACCACTCAACAACTTCCTTTATGGGGCATTTCATCCCAAGCCATCAAGCAAAAAGACCATGGCTTTCAGAGTACCCTTGCATTCCTTCAGTGTACTTGTTCATATTGATCACAATCGTTTCGTTTCGCTCCTTTGAATGCTGGTTAGTTGGTCTTTGCTTAGGTCGAGGATAATAGTTTACACCCTTAATAGATTGAGATGCCTGGTTTCTATTCTACCACTGAGTAGTGGTAACTCTAGATTTATTTGTAAAACCCTCGCGTTGAGAGTTTCTAGGACCATCCCTTTGTCTAGGGTTTCGAAGGGGTGCTTTTGGAATGAGATTGCCATTGTAAGAGGTTGGTTTTAAAAAACACTCCGTCATAGTTTGCCATGAATGAATCCAATTGCCTCTAGATTGTTTTGAATTGGATAATACCTTAGGAATTCCTAGAGCATCAAAAGGTTGATAGTTTCGCTTGCCTAGAGACAAAGGCAGGAGTATTCGAAGTAAGCGGGATTGCCCACATCTGAGGTACCCTATCCAGTGCTCTTCCTACCTCATTTGAATATATAATTTGCCTTTCCACTCTCCTGTCCTTCCTCATTACTACCAATTCCCATTCGGATCCATTCTTGGCTGATGGAGGGGGAGCCCGAACTCTGTAATCTGGGGCATCAATCCAAAAATCCGATCTAGGGTATCCCTGTTTCCCTAAATGTCCACGCGCTTCTGCCGCAGATGGGAAGCCATTCTTCTTAATACCAGACAATGGGAATTTAGGGATCCTAGATCCATTACACGTAGTATGACCATCATTCCTTCCTGCTTGATCCCCGATGTTCTCCAAGGTAGAGAATCAGTTGCCTTGTTTTGAAGAATATGCATAAAACCCTAGGTTCGTGTTATTCGCTTTCTGAGCTTGAACAAATTTTCACCGAAAGTTCGCATTGCAAGCCATTTTTTTAATTCAACTCAAATGTAATATTATTTTATAATATTATTATTAAATTTTTGAACCTTGGTTGTAAGGTCTATAAGCAAGAAGCCCCACTCATTCACCAAGGGTTAAGGTAAGGGCTCTCAATTGTTGCTACGGTAGAGAGCGACCCCGTGGGGATTTGAACCTTGGTTGTTGGCTCTATAGGCAAGAAGCCCCACCATTTAACCAAAGGGTCATACCTAAAAGTTTTGAACCTTGGTTGTAAGCTTTACAGGCAAGAAGCCCCACTCATTCACCAAGGGTCAAGGTAAGGGCTCTCAATTGTTGACACGGTAGAGAGCGACCCCATGGGGATTTGAACCTTTGTTGTTGGCTCTACAGGCAAGAAGCCCCACCATTTCACCAATGGGTCATATCCTCCTTGGCCTTAATATTTTATTACCTCTTTTTTCTAGAATTTTCACACTGGTTGGCTCCATATTTTCCCATTTTAATTTTTTAATTGTCTCCAACTCCATTTTTGGTTTTTCTTTTCATTTTGCATCCCACCTAATTTTCTCTTTAGCGCTTATATAATTTTGCTTTTATTTCTATGTCATGCCTCCATAGATGTGACTTATACAACCGTTTGTAACATTGTTGCTCACAATGAGTACCGGTATAGTCTAGATCAAATTTCTTATTTGCGACTATGCTTTTTCATCACTCTTGCTGCTGTCAAGTAAGCTTTCGTGTCGTTGTTGATACCACGTAACAATTTCTTCTTGTACAACTGGGATCCCGGTGGGTTTTTCATCACTTGCCACATTTTGGTAGGAGTGCAAGGTAGTGGTGGTGGCGATGTCCCATTTTCTTTTGCGTATTGAATCACCATCTCATTGTACCCTAACCTTTATACTATCATAAAGGTGCCGCTCTTGATACCGGTTGCAACTTCAGGCCTTCTTCTTCTTCAGGGGACTCAGGTCATTCCTCTTCTTCCTTGCTTCCTTCTGGTTTAGTATCTATTTTTATTTCTGTGTCCATCTCATAACTTATGTAACTAGTTCTTTGAACCAAATAAGGGTCACACATTATTTGGGTACCATGGCACAATCTTACTTGGGTTGGTGGTCCACACATACAATTGATCAGATGTGGGTTTGTAGTTAGTGCAACAATTCTTGCAATTTGTCTTTCTTCCTTGATAGGGTACTCTCCAATTATTGCACCTAGTTTATTGTCGACATCCTTGCGCAAATTGTCCAATCTACCATATTGATTGCTGTCGGGGCCTCTTTCCTTTCTCTATATAACTTTAGTTTCAAGCCGTTGATGCTGTCCTTTAGCAATGTGCTGTCCAATTTTTCTTATTTGATAGCTCAATTATCACCTACTTCTTGGATATTAAAGGGACCAAGCCATCTTAGCTTGATCTTCCGTGGTTTGATTTTGTTATGACATTTATACTTAAAAACTAATTGTTTGGTTAGAAGTTCATTCTCCAGAGGTGTTTGTTCTGCCAGTACTTTCTTTGCTTCTGCATGGCTTCGGTGGCCAACTGAGCAAGCACCCTTTGTTTGTCAAGCTTGTTCAAGTGTGATCGCTAGCCCACAGGAGGGAGAGCTCTGTGTGATGACCTTGGTGGATTTATAACCAAGCAAGAGATTGTAACTAGTGTCATTCATTCCAAAAGAATCTCTTCAAGTTCTAATTGCCAATGTATTTATATATCTCTATGATACTCTAACTATGAGTGCTATGTAAATAAATAAATAATCACACCCCTGAAAAACCAGAATTCCATAACCTGACATGTAGAAGTTTGTATAAGCAGCATTTTTGAAAGGAGGAACAAGTGATGATGAAAGAATAGAGCTCTAAACGATGTTACTTTTAATATAAGGAAAAACCTCTATGGATGAATGACATGGCTCAAATGTAGAAATCTAGAACAAGTGTAATGATCAATTTTAGTAAAACGTATTTGTTGGTTTTCATTGAAATGATAATAACATTGTTTGGATGTTTCAGGGCAGATACAAGTCAAAGGATCTTGGCTGCAAATCTCTTACTTCAAGCAGCAGAAGCTTCTCTTCCAAAACAGAAAAAGGCATTAGCAATTACCGAGTTCAAACATGCGGCAGTTGCACTGCGGCGGCACTCCAAATTCAGGCAACAAGAAGCAGGTATTTCTTGGTCATTTGACTAATACTTATAATTGAACAATCCATTCATATTCCTTTGTGTAGATGGATGCTTGATTTTGCATATGGCTTCTACTTGAAGATGCAGCATCTATTGATAAAGGAGAAGCTTCTGTTTGGACTATAATGTAAACTGTATTTAGTTATGCCATTTTTTGTTGAAAATATTAGTCCCTTTTATGTTGTTTACTCTAGCTGTGACAATGCCAGGCTTTTTGAAAAAGAGAGGTTTTCTCCGAATTAATATTGGAGGACAGTGAGCATGGAAATTTATTTTTAAAGAAAAGATTATTTAAGCTTTATAGATAGGGGAAGCAATGCAGCATCATGGATAATCCAATCAGGCTAAGCTTGAGACTAGATAAGACGAGACAAGCTCTTAAAAATGATAGAGCTATCTTTTCTGCTTCTAAGGTTACAAGCATCAAAGATATAGTAGAAGACTAGAGGAAACATTGATTGTTAGCTTTCTTGAGATAACCAAAAACACAGTCTCTAGGCTCAATGACTTGAGAACTAGAAAATATCGGGTGTTTGGAAAATAAAAACACCAGTAGGCATCTCATCAAAGAAGATGAGATCATATGACCCTACTGTTAGAGTATTATTACTTTATGGTTATTAAATAAATCATATTGATTTAATTATATAAGTTCCTATTACTCTAGTTACTTAAGCTTCACTTAGGTGCATTATTAATTAATTATTAATTAATAATGTGCAGCCTAGTTTTTCCCTTTAGGGTTTCTATCT
>MU225001.1:2326324-2361154 GCA_018584345.1 Thuja plicata | reverse complement strand
CAACACAAATATATAAAGCAGCCGGTTGGTTGGGAAAACCAACGGACGCACCTCCTCGCTCCTAACTGCCCTCCCGACAATACATAATTAAGTCTTAATACAAAATGACTTTATTTCCTACTACAACGTATATGGCCTCGATGACCAACATCATAGACTCAGAGCCTTCCAACTTTGAGGTAGCAGCTAGCCAACAGGTGTGGAGAGATGCATGGTGGAGGAGCATAACTCCATCATGAAGAATGATGTTTGGGAGTGTGTGCAAAGACCAGTGGGGAAGTCAGTAGTGACTTCTAGATGGTTGTTCAAAATCAAACATGCAACAGATGGTAGTGTAGAGAAGTATAAAGCAAGATTTGTGGCCAGAAGATTCTCTCAGAAAGAGGGAGTAGACTACGAGGAGACCTTTGCTCCTATTGTTAGATATTCTTCTATCCGAGCTGTGATATCCATTGCTTCAGAGTTAGGGTGAAGGATTCACTAGATGGATGTGAAGACGACATTCCTGAAGAAGTATACATAGAGCAGCCACAAGGGTTTGAGGTACATGACAAAGAGTCACATGTATGCGGACTTAAGAAAGCCTTGTATAGACTCAAATAAGCTCTGAGGGCATTGTACTCCAGGATCGACAACTATTTGTAGAGCATGGGCTTCACCAAGAGTTAGGCAGATTCCAACCTATACTTCATACTTGTTGGATTTGAGCTCTTGATCTTGGTGCTCTATGTGGATGACTTAATTCTTATAGGGGCAGAGAAGTTGATCACTGAGTGCAATCAGATTTGGCAACAAAATTTGAGATGGACATTGGGTTGATGCATTACTTTCTGGGACTTGAGGTTTGGCAGAGATCGAGAGAGATCTTTCTTGGACAAGGGAAGTTGATGCAGTCATGGCAGGAGTTTCCCCAGTGGAGATGGTTCAATCATGCAGCACGAGTCAACACAACGGAAACAACCAACTCAGAAACAAGAATAGACAATCAACATGCTCTAATAGATCTTCGCATTATCTTATAATCAAGTAATTACATCACATTGGCCTGCAACATGCATATTACAAACTTTCAGCATACATGCCTGATTACAACAGAAACTCAGATCCAAACCCTAGAATTAACCTCCTAAGGTTATCCTCCCTAAAATGCTACCTAACAAAGATCAAAAGCCTCAATATATAGAGCCTTCACGACACATGTCGGCCAGATCAATTACATTTTCCAAGACTAAGAAAAACGTAACGCGTGCAAATATAGGTCAGGACCCAAATCATAAGATCTTAATGCCAAGATGTAGAAATGACGCGCGATTTCAGAGAGACATCGTCCAAAGATCCAGGAACATCATAATATGAGCCACTAAACTTTGCCGATCAGGGAATGCTTAGCAAGATTGGTAAAACTCCAACTGACCCTTAGAACATGAAGAACACACGGAACTGACCATGAATCCAGAATATCTCCTCATGGAAGTAGCTGATTGAGGTGCGAACTCAGACATTATGTCCAGAACCAACTTTGAGGTTCGCAACAACAAATGATCCAAAACCAAGGAACACCATTAAAAAGATAGAAAATTGGAAAACAAGAACAAAACTGAAAGGAAATATTTTTGGGTGATGCAAGATTGCCAACGACACAAGGATGCTCCTGCATTAGACACCCCTGGTGAGAAGATGTTCCATGAGAGGAACTTATGAATATCTTATAGGATTTAGGACATAAATTCCATGCTCATTCTTAATCCAAATATCCTCTTTATCTACAACTATCCTTCTCTGCACTTCTGCTCTTTCTTCTGTCAGATTCACCCACTTACTCAGTTCTGTACTTTCTCTGTCATACCTCACATCAACATCAGGTAGTAAAGAACTTTTATCACCACCTCCTTTCTTTCGTACACCTGTTTTATTTTTGCCACAAGACCTTATATGATTAGCAACCAAAGTCTTCTGCTGTTTCACTTTACTCTTCTTGTTATCTGATACCAACCGGTTCACAGATCGGCCTCCAAGATCATTCTTCAGATCCATGCCAACCTCTGTATTGTGCTGCTCCGAACAATAACTCTTCACAATGCTCTTATTTCTTGCACTTCTCCCCTCTACCTCCTTCAAGGGAACCAAAGTAAACTTTTTCCCATCCTTCTCTATTGTGACCAAGTTGTTTCTGTAATCAAGGATAACTCCCATATCAAATTGCCAAGGTCTGCCTAATAGAATATGAGAAGCACTCATCGATACCACATCACACAATACCTCATCTCTGTAAGGTCCAATGTTGAAGTTTACCAAACATTGTTCTTTCACCCTTACCATATGATCATCTTGAAACCAACTTATCCCATAAGGACGAGGATGTTTAAGCCTCTTCAAGCCAAGCTTCTATACCATCTCTTATGACACTAAATTATCAGTACTACCTTCATCCACAATAACCTTACAACATTTACCTTATGATTTGCAAACAGTTCTAAACAAATTCCTATTTTGTATAGGTTCAACTTCCTTCTTACTCAACATGACTCTCCTAAGCATAAGAGATTCTCCCATCTCAGGTTTTGCCATACTCTCCACAAGTTCATCATTAGTCTGCTCCTCATGTGCCACAAGGTTCTGTCTGCCCAAGCTTTTACTAGATCCTTCAGAGCACCGAAAAGTTCTGTCCTATGCCACCACATTTGAAACAAGTGCCTTTGAATTCCCTGCTACCACTCCCTCTTCTAAGTGTCCTTTGATCAGGTTCTACCTCAACGGTCTGCTTCTCTTTACCATTGCTACTCACTTGCTTCTCTTTCCCTCTAGGGTTACTCTGTCTTCTCTTTAAATTATCTTCTGCCTTCAATGCATACTGATAAGCATCCTCCACGGTAGAAATCCTCAACATACTCAGCTCATCCTAAATATTAAATCTCAGACCATTAATATATCTAGCCACCTTCTTAGTTACTTCTCGGTGTCCAGATCTAATTGTCATATTATAGAATTCTTCGGTGTATTCCTTCACACTCATGCTCTTCTGCTTCAAGTTCTGTAACTTCTTGAACAATTCCAATTCATAATCCTCCGGGATGAATTTAGTCTTTAATTTAGCAACCATTACCCTCCATCTAGTGATCTTCATTTCACCATTTTCCTCTCTATCTTTCTGCAATTCTTTCCACCATAAGGCAACATGAGCCTTCAACTTAGTCTGTGCTAACCTAACCCTCTGTGGATCTCTGATATCCTCAAGTTCAAAGTAATCTTTTATCTCACCAATCCAATCTATCAAATCCTCAGGATGCAATGGACCAGAAAAAGTAGAAACCTCCATTCTATGACTTTTACTTACTTGTACCATAGCTCTCAAATTTTTTCCTCTTTTGTAGGGATCTCAATATCTACAATCTCAAGATCTTCAACAACTTCTTCATATTCTTCCTCAGTCTCAGGATTCCTTCGCAACCCAACTAAAGCATTTCGGATCTTAGTCCTCATCTCGTTTTTAAAGTCTTCCATCATTTGTTCTAACCTTCTAGGGTTAATCCTTCTAGGCAACATCTTTCCAATCCTCATGTGCAACTACCTCAACTTTGACGATCTGATTACAAGGTGCTAATTGTCTCTCACTCGGCTATCTATCAGACACACTTGCAGCTTGCCTCCAACTCGGTGATCTATTCACCCTCAGTATGCCTTCAACAACCCAAACAAAGTTCTCAACCATCAACAATCTCTTCTGCGATCCGCTTGCGCAAGTCCTCTGCAATTGCGGGCCATTTCCACAATCTGCCACCCCACAACAGATTCAACTGGGGCTTTCGCAAGCTCAGGAACTCAGATCTGCTAACACAGGAACATCAACCTTGCTCTGATACCATCTGGCGCAGTCATGGTAGGAGTTTACCCAATGGAGATGGTCCAACCAGAAGCATGAGTCAACATAGCGGAAACAACCAACTCAGAAACAAGAATATACAATCAACATGCTCTAACATATCTTCGCATTATCATAGTATCAAGTAATTACATCACATTGGCCTGCAACATGTAGATTACAAACTTTTGGCATACATGCCTAATTACAACAGAAACTCAGATCCAAACCTTGGAATTAACCTCCTAAGGTTATCCCCCTAAAATGCTACCTAACAAAGATCAAAAGCCTCAATATATAGAGCCTTCGCAACACATATGTTGGCCAAATCAATTACATTTTCCAAAACTAAGAAAACATAACATGTGCAAATATAGGTCAGGACCCAAATCATAAGATCTTAATGCCAAGATGTAGAAATGATGCGCGATCCCAAAGAGACATCGGCCAAAGATCCAGGAACATCGTAATATGAGCCACTAAGCTTCGCCGATCAGGAAATGCTTCGCAAGGTCAGAAAAACTCCAACTGACCGTTAGAACATGAAGAACACACATAACTGACCATGAATCCAGAATATCTCCCCAGTGAAGTATCTAATTGAGGTGAAGATCCAGACATAAGTAAAAACATGATGTCCATATCCAACTCTGAGGTTCGCAACAACAAATGATCCAAAACCAATGAACGCCACCAAAAACACAGAAAACTGGTAACAAGAACAAAACTGAAAGGAAATATTTTTGGGTTATGCAAGATTGCCAACAACCCAAGGATGCTCCTGCATCAGAAGTATACATTGCAGATCCTTAAGAGATTCAAGATGGAAAAGTAGAACAATAGATCAATGGCTACTCCAATGGTAACCAACCTGAAGAAGGTTGACTCTTCAAAGTCAGAATTGGTAGATTCCAGACAGTACAGGCAATTAATTGGCTCATTGATGTATCTGGTCAACACTCAACCAAACCTTTGTTTTAGCTGTAAACATCTTGAGTCAGTATATGGTAGAGCCAAGGCAGGTTCATTGGATCGCAACAAAGCATGTGCTCAGATATTTGTAGGGCACAGTGGAGTATGGTTTGCAATACCTTTGCGGAGATGGGGTGAAGTTGCAAGGTTATTTTGATTGAGATTGGGCAGGGACTGATACAGATCGGAAGAGTACTTCAAGGTGTTGTTTCAGTTTGGGGGCAGCCATGATTTCATGGTTCAGTAGGAAGCAGAGCTCAGTAGCACTTAGTTCAGCTGAAGCTGAGTACATGGCAGTCGATTTGGCAAGTTGTGAAGTAGTTTGGCTTCGCAAGCTGCCTACAAGTTTATTTGATTAGGAGTTGGAGCCTACTGTGATTAATTGTGACAATTAGAGTTGCCTAAAACTCTCAGAGAATCCAGTGTTTCATGATAGGTCAAAACACATTGAGATCAGATATCATTTCATTAGAGACAGGGTCTTGAAGAGAGCATTTAAGCTTTAGTATATTTCGTAGGATGAACAAGTTGTAGACATACTCACCAAACCCTTGGTAAAAGGGAAGTTTGTTTTCTTTCAAGACAAGCTTGGAGTGGTGGTGAATACCTACCTCGCTAAGAGGGAGTGTTGATAATTGTAGCTCAGAAAGATAACTTAGAAGTAGAGTTAAAGTTGGACTTTACTTGGAGGAAGTAGAGTTCAAGTACGACTCTACTTTATCCACCTAACTAATTAAAGTAGTCACCTAAGAAGTAGAGTTCAAGTTGGACTCTACTTGGAGGAAGTAGAGTTCAAGTAGGACTCTACTTTATGGAAGTAGACTTAAAGTAGGACTCTACTTTACCCAACCGCTGTTATAAAAGGAAGCTAAGGGTTAGAATAGAATTCGATTTTATTTTTCTCAAGAAGGACATTGAGAGAGAGAAAATCAGAGAAGAGATTTATGATTTTCAGCAGGGTAGAAAGGAGAAAGTTTACAGCAGTTAACGACAAAGGAGAAGGTAGTAGTACCAAGTATATTCCAGGTTTGGTGTTTTGTTTGTAACTTGTTTCAGAGCCATTTTCCCATGTATTGGGAGCTCTTGTAAGTTCTGCAGTTATTTTGAATGATGAACTGATTGAAGAGCATATGAATTGTGCATGATTGTGTTTTGCTTTTCTAGTTTTCCGCTGCTTTATATCGTTAAATAAATCTAGTAGTGTAAATCTAGATCTGATCTATTTACCTAGATATTGGATTTAAGAAATTAAGATGTAGGTCTGAATGAGGCATGTGTTGGAACCTGACATTTGTTTATATAGCTATAAGTTTTAATTGTGAGATCTTTTTACAAACTCCTAATATCCTTTCAACAAAATGTATGTAATTAGTTTCAGGACAATCCATGCCAGTGTGATTTTATAGAACATATAACTGAGAGAAATGGCTATCATATGTTCACTCAATTGTTTTAGAAATGGGAATATATTCTAGAAAGTGTTCTTGGAATATGCCCTAGGGATTCGATGCAAATAAGCAATATATTGGTTGTAGAGACGTGTATATTTTGAGGATTTTTGTAATTTAATTATTTTTAGCTATGTTGCCGATCCTGGCTCTGATTCAGATTCGAGTTTGGATTTGGATTCCCCGGATTCGGCAAATTTTTTTTTGGGCGGATTCCAGTACCGTGGGTATATATAGATATTTTCAAAAATAAATAAATAAATAAATAAATATATGTATGTATATTCATAGATTCATCAAGAAGTATCAAATCAGTATGAACTAGGACACAACAGTTCATACGCAACTATGTGAACAAGTACACAGAATTGTTCACAACAGAACCAACTTTGCATGAATAGGGACACACCCCGACCCAGCTTTTCATCACAAATATAATTTGTTACCTGTTCTATCCCTTGCAGCCCTGGATTCAGATACAATTCATTTGGGATTCAGGTTTGGGTTTGATTCTTTGACAGTTCAAATTAGGTTCTGCATGCCAAATTTTTGTAGGCTGAAATATGTATATAGGCTAAAAATAATAATATATGAACTTAATTGAAATTCCTGTTTTTAGGTCAAATAATGTATATATTTGTGATTCTTATATGCCTCTTGTATGGACGCACCCAAAACATACCCAACCCCCAAAATAACTTGGCAGACTGATGTAGCCGATTCCAAACAAGTAACTTGGCAGATATATCAGCAGTGGGACTGGGCCCAACTAAGCTTATCCTTAGGTGTGACTAGGTCTCACCCCAACTGCTCCTCTACTTGGATTGGGCCTCACCACACAGTTACAAAGCAACAATAATGGGATTGAGTCCTCACTATGTTTTCTTAGTCAAAGTCTACGTTACCCGGGGATGCGTTTCCGGCCCTCAGCATGAGGTTTCGGAAACGGGGATGGTTTCGGGGACAGGAGGACGGTCGGGGATGTTTCCAAGCCACCCCCATCCAGGCAGGAAAACCGGAAACCCGTCTTGGAAACTTCAGAAACGGTCAACGCGTTTCCAGTGCCTGTTGACCGTCCCGGGGACTGTTTTTCCGTCCCTCGTCCGTCCCGGGGACTGCTTGGGGTTTCCAGAAAGTCAAAGAAAAATAAATTAAAAAAAAAAAAACATATTTATGCCCATTCACGGGCCCCACTCGCATTGAAGGTTAATAACAATTATAAAATATTGAAATAACATTAACAGAAGATATAATTATAACATATCATATGTTATAACTTATAAGTTATAAATTATAACTTATTAAATATTTTACTTCGTTTGTTTCATTTGTGTAAAGCCGACGAAAGGGTTTGGAGTCCGCACGCACAGCAGGTCATGCACAGCAGCAGGTCATGCGCAGCAGCAGGTCACACACAGCAAGCACAGCTATGATGAATGTAACAATGTTATGAATTCAAATTCATGAAGCTACAACTATGATGAATTAATTTAAATTATTGTGTTGCTACAACTATGATGAATGTAACAATGTTATGAATTCAAATTCATGAATATATTTGAGAAGTCAGATTTCTGATTTTCTATATAAATTCTAAAATAAATTTATATATATATATAGCTAGCTGTCCCCTGCCATCCCCTGCTCTGACCAAAAAAAAACGTCCCGGAAACCCGTCCCCCCGTCCCCCCGTCCCGGAAACTCGGGGTAACATAGGTCAAAGTTGACCTCACTGATCATCTTGTGTGTAACTGGACTATGGTCTTTGTTGTCACCATCACTAGCGATCACCATCATCAGCTTCAATGTTTTTGGTTCTGGATTGCTACTAGAGCAATAAACCAGTCAATAAGATAGTAGTGAGCTCTAGAGCAGTAATTTCTTCCAGCCTCAAGTGATCTTTACATTACTTTCGTGGATTGATCAAAATGGTTCTCACAAGTTTTTTCTGTAGGTACTATTCTTCTCCATGGGAATTCACTTGCCTTTGACCACTAAATCTGCCTTCCCCAACGATTCGTAAGTCTTTGATGCGGGTCCTAGTCCTCTGTAGCATTCACCTTCGAAGAAAAATGCTACAGCTATAGAACAAAGCAAAAATGGTGAAAAATGCTTGAGAGATGAATGAATGATCACCAAATGACCAAATGCATGCTTTATTCGCCGAAATTAGGGTTTAAATGCTTTTTAGATTTAAAAAAAATAAAAAAATGGCATGTGAGGTCCGTTTTTGGGCACCTACAGCCTTGGATGCCAGTGGATTCCTCCAGATTCCCCCAGGATTCCGGCCGGGCATCTGGATTTCCTGCCCACAGGGAATCCAGATGCCTGTCTGGAGTCCTGGCGGAATCCAGAATGATCAGAATCAGGATCCAGGGCTAAATGCAAGGATCCGGTAACTTAGATTTTTAGTGTTTGAAAAATGTTCCATGGTTTGTTTGGACGTTATATTCTGTATATGTTCATATCATGTGATTATTTTGTGTGTTCAAACTTCTTGTCAAACCAACTTTTGCATCTGTTGTAGGATGGTTGCACCTGTGGAGATAGAATTGAAAGTGTGCTTCATAGGAAGCATTTTAGGATTGGTTTTTTCTGTTCTTCTTTTTGATCTTGTACTCAATCTTTGATGATGATTTTGTTCCAAGACTTGCAAATTTATACAAGACTCTCAATAGGGGTGATGATGCTGATAATCAGTGGTAATGCTGTGTGTTACATCATTGCATTCATGCACTCTTTCCCATTTTTTTGAACTTATCATTTATTTTCTTTAAAATTTTTTACACCTGACATTCTTTACTCTCTAATGTCCATGTGTTTTCTTTCACCCACCATGAAATGATTACCCAACCATACTTGATGTCTTCTCTAAGTTAATATTCACTAAACTCATAATTTATCATTATATAGTGTCTGATCGGCCACTGTTTTATGAGCACATGCTACAGATCCGTTGCAGCTGACTAATGATGTTCTAGTCCATATTTTTGGTTTCCTGGATGTGTGCTCTTTAGTTTCTGCAGGTCTTGTGTGTAGGTATGTATGCGGGCCACACTTATCTAATCTTCAGTCTTTGAACTTTTGTGTTTGAAACTAGGTTTTCAAAATTTACTTTTGCAATGAGCAGGTACTGGAACGTAGTTTCTAAAGATAATACACTATGGCAAGCAAAATATCATCTACATTTTGATAATTGTCTTCCCAATGATGCTCATGGAAAGAAAAGCATGAATAATGTGCTTGATGATAAAGGTGGGTTGAACAATCAGAATCTGCAGAGACTAGAACTGAGTGTACATACCGATTGGTATGAAGCATTCAAGATTGCATTTAAAGGTAACTATTCTTCATTTTTTTTATTTCTTGTGGAATACTCTTTTACCAGCATACTGCAATTTTATATCTTCATTCATCCCTGGGCTTTCTCTGAGGCATGGTTGTCAATGATTATTTTTTGATGCGTATTTTGTGAGGTCAATCTTAATAACTAGATGAATTCTAATGCAAATAGGCTTTTGGAATTAACTATGTATAGATTTTTAGATCGACGTTTTGGATCACACCCAGTGATCCATCATCAGGAAAAAATAAAGTGCAGATCTGATTGCAGACATAGACTTATAAAGATTGCAGGGCAGGTTAAGAAATAAAAATAAATAAATAATAAAATTATAAACTAAAAGAATAACAGACAAGAAACCTAAAACTTAAATTGATTAAAATAATCAATTCAAGAACAAGAAAGCAAAAGGACAAAACAATCTAAAGGAGAGAAAGAGTTAGAACAAGGCTAAAACAAAAGCAAGAAAACCATTAAAAAATCCAGGAATAATTAATAAATAGCAACTAATTAATAAAAGAAAGGAAAATATAGGGGAACAAAGAAAAAAACATAAATTGTGTGTAAGAATATATGTGTACAAACATATATTTGCCTACACCCATATATATATAGATATATATATATAAACACGTATGCATATGAATGTGTGTGTGTGTATCTTATCTCTAATCTAAACAACCACAGTGCATATAATACAAGTTAATTGCTCAAGAGATGTACAAGGATACTTTCAAAGTTTCAACAACACAAATGTATATCACAAAATTACAACACATAAGCCAAGCAAAGTGATAAACCATAAACTCCAAGTTATTAATATGAATAAGAACACACGATTAATAACAAATATGGTTGGGGTAGATGAATTCTTTTGTATTATTTTTTCTTTCCCGCGTTGTATTCTATTTTTTGCTCCCCTTTTTAAATTATTCCTATTGCTTAGAGCAGTGGGATTTTAGTCATTCACAGTAGACTCTGGAATGTGCAGTTATAGGCAGCCATACCTCCTGTGAGAACCAGGATCTTCTAGATCCAAATCAAGGCACTGGCAACATTTTGGATTTATTCTATTTGTTTTTTCAGTCTTCATGGAGAAGTATACACATGGTAATTGCATATGTTTTTGCCAATAGAAATTATTGGTTCTCTTTGAAATTACGTCTTAGACCGTACACAAGGATGGCATTGAAATGAGAGTTTGTCTGGATTATCGTCAGAGGTATTTTGACCTTGTCAAGTTTTAAGACTCCATTTCAGGAGATGCCAAAGAAAGCTTAATATGTATCATTTTTTTATGGTTACAGAAGTCGATAGACAATGTGGTTACTTTGTAGGTGAAGTGACCTCACTTCAATGCTTAAAAAGCCAAAGAATCCTCTATTTGTTTTTGCTTTCTCCGAGGCATGGATAAAGAAAATGTCATCAACTCTTGACGTCAAATCTATCTATTTGTAATAATATATTAATAGCTATTCACAACTAAAAAATATAGCATTCAAATACTAAAAAAGCGTTAGATTGTGGAAGATCTCAAATATTTTCACAAGTTTCCTTTTGTCAGGGTTTAAAGAAATTCAATGTTAAAAGATCTAAACTAGTTTCACAGAATAAACAGAATAAAGAGTAATTACAGAGATATAGATGGGTATTAATGCAAATGATGGGCACCTATCACATTTGATTACACGGGATGGATAAAATATGCCATAACACAAGAAAGCACAATAAAAATGATGTGCACAATAACACAAGAAAGCACAATAAAAATGATGTGCACCTATCACATTTGATTACACGGGATGGATAAAATATGCCATTAAATTAATTTTATGAAGGAAAATTGACTGTATGTTGAGTATACTGTTAAACCCAAAATATTAAACTTTAAATAGCATGGGCCATTTGCCAATGATGCCACAATTCAACAAGTAGAGGCGCACCATGTGAAGGTTGCAACCCACCTAAGATTAACATCCTTCCTTAAACTTGACTTGTGTCCATAAGCAGGAAAAATGGCGTCGCATAACATCACCTCTTAATGACAACTTTCAAAATGACCAGAGCTGACAATATATGGGGACTTGTTGAAACTACTACTTGGGCAATACATGTGGATGGCAGTGAAGTGAGTTTTTTTTATCTTGATTTTCTCCTAAGTTATAGTCTTTTTTCCTTATGTCTGACCATTCTGTAATACTGGCAATTGTTTGGATCTACTCTAATTAGGTTTTCAGTCTTCATGCAGAAGAAATAAATACATAGTAATTGCATATGTTTATGCCAATAGAGGTAATTGGGCGCTTTTTGAAATAACTATTTGGAAAATACACAAGTATGGAATGAAATGAGAATTTATCTGGATTATCCCATAAGGTATATTCCATATTTTTGACCTTGCCGAATATTTGTACTAGATTCAATTTTAAGAGATGCCAAAGGAATCTTAATCTGCATTATCCATTTTTCCTATCTACAAGAGTAGATAGGTAATGTGATTACTTTTGCATATAATGACCCCACTGCTATACATAATGAATTAAGTAAATTGCCAGCCTTGGTATGGTGATGGGTATACGAGTATGACATTTGTTCCCCCCAAGATATGGGTATGGGTCTGTGTGTGTGTGTGTGTTGTCTATAATTTAATATATTTTAAAATTTTTAAAACAGTAATAATTGTAATTGCCAATCTGATATTCCCACCTTGAAATTAAAATAAGATTAACCCCAATGCTCCTCATACATCTCCTGCGGGTCTAAAGGCAACGCAAAGTGCATCGTGATTTGTGAAAAGGAAAAGAATTGCCCGAGTCTTCCACACAGGTTCACAGATGTATCCTTGGTCAAAAGTGTCAAGAAGCTGCCGCACCTCATTTGCTAGCCACACCACTAAAACTGATCACTGTACCAAAGAGCCACATTTATTAGTGTTGTCTTTGTAAGAGTATGTGCTATACCAAATGCACTGCATCTATTAGTATTTGAAGCATGATCAATCTCTAAGGGCATTTGGATACAAGGAAGCATAGCTTGATTTTAAGTTTATTTGCTTCTTGAAATCACAATAGTTATGAAGGTGGTCACAACTCCTATAAGAGGCCAAATCATGTTAGTTTTCACCACCCAGCTCTAAAGGATAGTGTTTGTTCAATGTCGTGGGAAGTGTATTTTAACCTACTGGCCATACATTTCTGACATTGGTTGCATTATTGTAAACACCATCAAAAGTTTGAATATACAAGCAAAGTGAGGCACATGGAGGCATTGAGAATTTTGTTTGACTGTAGAAGAGGTTGCCACAGCCACATACTATCGACATGAAATAAGCATGGTAAGCATGATAAAGTTCAAAACATTTCTTGTAGGAAGACTTTTGTAATGTTCCCATTTTGGAAATGGGATTTAATAATAATAAGTTCAAATATAAAATTAAAAATAAAATATGATATAATTAAAATTTAATTAAGTATAATGAATGGTCAAATAGCATGAAATGAAGACTTGTGACTCCCTCAAACATGAGATATAAAAGGGAGATCATTTCATTTGAGGACTCCATGGATCATTATCATTGAATCAATCATCAATTCGGAATGAAGGAAACAATGAGTCAGTTTGGAAAAAATGATTATTATCAAAAGCCAGCAAGAACGGTGGTCATTCATTACTTGTGAAAGTTGGTGAATCCTTCAAGAAGTGGATATAAAGTTCAAATGATTTCATTGAGACAAAGTTGACTAAATCATCATTTCATAAAGGAAACAAGCATTCATTCAATAATTGGGAATAGAACATTATGTCACTTTGCCAATAAATTAAATTATGTTTTCAAGAGTAGTGTTGGTGTGAGAAAGGGTGTGACTGTTCCATAAAGAAGATACATATATATGGAGATCATTCCAAGCAAACATTGCTACATCATCGCCCATCAATGCATCAATGCATCAACAAATCTATCAATCAGCTAAGAACAAATCAAGCAATCTATCAATCAGCAAAAATAAAATTAACAAAGTAGACAAACAAGCTGTAATATCCCCAAATGGGATACTAAAAAGAAAACAATAAAATATGCAAACTAGGGCACAGGTCTGTTAACAATTTTTTTTAACAACTAGGGCATAAATCTGAAAATGAACTTTGCATCAGGTTATTCTCATTATGTCTCAGATTTCAGATCAGATAGAGAACCATAAACAAAAATTTCTGATTGTTATTATGATCAGAAATGATTACAAAATAACCAAAAATTTGCAGAAAAGCATGTCAATTTTTTCCTATTTTTTCTGAGATATAGACAGGAAAATAGACAGATTTAGGCACTAGAATACCTCAGATTTATTACTGCACTTCATCAAACCCTAGTTGTCCAAGTGGGCAAGCACTAGACTCCCAAAATGACTGTCAAACCGTCTGTTCTAGCTGCTCCTTGCAGCAGTCCCTCAAAAAACTCAGAAATGGATGATCTGCAGCAATGGATGTCCCCAGATCTGAGTCTCCAACATTGATATTGCCCTCAATTTAGCCTCCAAACCTGATCAATACTTGCAGCCCAGAATTAGCAATGTGCTACGGTTTCACAAACCTGAGTTCTTCCACTGAAACACACTCTTCTGACTAGGGAGAGCCCCTGTGTCTCACCGAGATCAGGGATACTTAAGGGTTTCAATCCTCAAGCCAAGATGCAACAACATCAACAGAAAACTTCATCACATATTGAGCTCTAAATGAGCCCTTAGGGTGTTTTATAGAACCTTCTAAAAAGATGAATCAATCTCCACCCTTGATATTCCACCTCTTAATCCAACGCTCCAAAATAAAAACCTAAAGTATGCACCAATGAAACTCTTTGAAGCTGGGGTCCCACCTTGGCTTTTTGTCACATGTTTTTATGAAGTCACTTAAGTACATAAAAGAGGGGATAACTTAAGTCCCTTAGCTAGGCATCACTTAAGTTGCCTCAAAAGACGTGCCTAACTTAAAATGACTTAAGAAGCTCATTTAAAAATAACTTAAGTTCACAAGTTGCATCAAAAGACGTGCACTCAACTTAAAATTAGAATTTAGAACAAGCCAAGGACTTTATTTCTTACCCAATGATGCTCTATGTCCTCTTCCTCTTGGGTAATCCAAGGAAAGGACAGCGAACTGCTGTTAATTGTCTTGCTTTGAGCTGGGGACATTACACAAGCTATCAAATCATCAACAATCATCGATTCATTTTGGAATCAGCAAATTAATTCAAGAATCAATCTTTCAAGCATCAATTTAATTCAAATATCAATTCACTCAAGTATCAATCATCCAAGAAAATCAATCAACTCAGAAATTTATTTTTCAAGTATGAAGTGAGAAATTCATTCAAGTAATGATTCATAAAAAGCATCAAATCAGCTATAGTCTAGCAAATACACCAAGTTATTAGTTTTGAATTCAAGGTAGTATCTTGCAAATAGCAAGTGTAACATGCTAAACCTAACTACTAGATAATAATAACAAGTAGCGAACAATTCAAAGGAAACATAATTTTTCATTTAAACAACATTAACGGAAAGAAACTGCTTTCCTTTTCACATGAACATGATAACTGTCAAGTTTGTTTAACTAACTGCAAGTAAAAGGTAATACAATATATTCCTTCACTACCTTCATATGAAAATGAGTTAACTAACAAATCAATTACTGTTTAATCCGAAAGAAAGAACTTAATAACTGAATGAACTAATAGTGCATGAATCAAAGAACCTGATAAGGTGGAAGTATGTGTTCTTGTTTCTCTTAATGCAATTGCTCTTGATTGTCATCCAGGAGAGGGAGAGCATCATTAGAGGTTTTACCTCCCAACCATTGACCTTTCGATCTCCCGCACGACTTCCTTTTAGAAGTGGTCTGACCCCACACGAGAGGTTTAGATCTAATCTCTGTTGCCATCTGAGTTTTGGTGTTCAGAACCTATGACCGTCTTAGTCGATCATGCCCTATAGCCTTCAATGCCTATGAGAATGACCTTCTTAACTAGATGTGCACTACTGGTTCACGTGACTGACAGTTACTACACCATTGCATAGCATCGCCTTGGCCAAGGTTTCCATTTGCATGCACTGTACTTCATGTTGTTAGTATCACCACTAGACTCATATAAGAGTCCAAGTGACTCTTTTGGTCTTCCCCGACCTTAAAAGGGCTTGTTGTCCAAAATGGCATATAAAATGTCTCACTAACTTAAAGAAAATATGTTTACATTCCTAATCCTCTAGGATGTCTCAATTCAGCCCATACCTATGTACTTTAGGTTGAGTATGGTTCAGTAAGCTTCACAGACCTTGCTGGTGACTAGGCATTCCCTTGTTAACTTCCAATCACAGGCTTACAACTAGGATGTTCACCCTTCCCTGTTGATGATTTATAGCAGCAAGATGCTGATGTGTAGCGTCAGGAGGCATTCTTCTTTCCTGAAGTCTTATCACTTAATCTTCTAATGCCATTTCATATTCCTTGATCATCGTATTTGTGCTGATGACAAATCATTGAGGATTTCTTGCGGTGGCTGTCTTATCATTGTCTCTTCAGCGATGGTTGTTTTTTCTTTGTAACTGTCCGACTATTCTTTTCGAAGGAGACAATGGAGAGTCAAGTCTTCTATTTATTCACCTTGTTGAATTTCTTAGCATTGTTGGATGGTTATGTTTGCCGTGTGAAGTTCGATAAGATTGAGATTCATTTTGTAAGGTGTTCTCAAAGTTTTCCAGTTTTGATTATTTTTTTATTATCAGGGATTCAGTAAGATCTGGTAATCGGGGTAATTATAATTCAAACTTCTATTCAATAAAGTGATTTGTTTGTTGCTGGGTTTTTCTCCCTTAGGAAGGAGGGTTTTCCTAGGGTAATCTTGGTGTCTTTCTATTCGTTCTTTTATGTATTGCTGTTTATCTATATTTCTGGTATAAATTTAACATGGTATCAGAGCGGGTTTAAGAAAGATCCAGAACCAGAATTATTCAAGCAACAAAATATTCTTATTTTCTTCTCTTCTAGATTGATTCTTTCAAGTTTCAAAAATGGTGAATGGACTCAAGCTTGAAGATAGGCTGGACGGTCCATCGAATTTCACTTCATGAAAATTCAGAGTTCTTATTGCACTAAAAGAAAATGATCTTCTAAAATTCGTGGAGGAAGATGTAACTGAGCCATCTGATGAGGCTGAGAAAACTCAATGGAAGAAAAATAATATTCTGGCTAGGAAGACCTTGATAGATTCTGTGAAAGATCATCTTGTGCCTATTATATCCAATTTGAAGTCAGCCAAAGTCATGTTCGAGACTCTTCAAGGCTTGTATGAGATCAACAATATTAGCAGAGCTCTTGCCTTGAGACGTCAGCTTCATCATATAAAAATGGCTAAAGGAGATTCAGTTATCTCATTCTTCATGAAGATTACTGAGTTGAAGGATCATCTATGTGCCATTGGAGATATAATTGAAGATAGAGATTTAGTTATGTTAGCTACGAATGCTCTTCCTCAATCTTGGGAATCTTTTATTGAAAGCATTAGTGGAAGAGCTGAATTACCCAAGTTTGATCGTCTAAGAGCTGATTGTATTCAAGAGGAATTCAGGTTGGCTGGCAGAGGAAATGGACGAAACTATCGTAATGAAGAAGATCATGTTCTTTCTGCTCAAACATCTAGAAGGAAAGGAAGAGAAGGGAGAAAAGGAAATTTCAAGAGGAATAGAGAGAGAAATTCAGATTTAGCTCCTGAACCAAAGAAGAAAGATCTCTCTCACATTCAATGTTTCAGATGTGACAAGTATGGTCACTATGCTCGAGATTGTGTAACAAGAACAAAACATCATGCTGCTGCTGCAAATGTTAATTCAGATTCAGCTCCTGAACCAAAGAAGAAGGATTTCTCTCACATTCAATGTTTCAAATGTGACAAGTATGGTCACTATGCTCGAGATTGTGTAACAAGAACAAAACATCATGCTGCTGCTGCAAATGTTGATTATGTGTCACCTCAAAAGGAATCTAGTGACAACTCAGAGGGATTTTTATTTATCTTAGCCCTTTCAAGCAATGTTCCAACAGATAGTAACACTTGATTGATTGATAGTGGTGCTTCACGTCACATTATAGGATATCGAGAGAATCTTTCTAACTTGGTAGAAAGAGAAACCAATTTAAATGTAATAATTGGAGATCTTGCTATTTAGTAAAAGGTGTTGGGGCTACCTCTCTTCATCTAGATTCCGACATCCCTCTTCATTTGAGTGATGTTTTGTTTGTTCCAGAAATCAAAAGAAATCTTGTCTCAATTTCTGCTTTGGAGGACAAAGGATATCAAGTTGCTGCTAGCATCAAAACAACTCGTGAAATTGGTGTTCGTCAAGAGAGTCCATATAGACTTTATGTTCGTCCAATTCAAGCTTTAGTGCATGACTCCATCAGTTCAAGTGAGTTGTGGCATAGGAGATTTGCTCACTTAAATTTCAGATCTCTTTCATCTATGGAGAAGATGGTTACTGGTTTACCTAAGCTCAGTCAAGAGCATGATGACATTTACAAAGGATGTGCTCTAAGTAAGAATATTAAGAGTTCTTTTCAAAGTAGTGAAAGAAGATCAAAAGGAATTCTAGATCTTATTCATTCAGATTTATGGACCAATGTCTGTAGCATCATTTAGTGGTTTTTGGTATTATGTTATTTTCATTGATGACTATTCTCAAAAGACTTGGATTTATTTCTTGAAATCTAAGGAGTTTGAAGAAGTACTTTCTAGATTCAAAGAGTTCAAAGCTCAAGTTGAAAACATGTCTAGAAAAAGGATCAAGGTTTTGAGATCTGATATTGGAGGGGAATACACTTCTAGATGTTTTCAAATTTTTTGTATTGAGGTAGGGATCAAGAGGGAGTTTTGTGTTTCTTACAACCCTCAACAAAATGGAGTTGCTGAAAGAAAGAATAAATCCATAGTTTTGACAGCCAAAGCTATGATTCATGATCAAAATCTACAAAGTTTTCTTGGGCTGAAGCTTCCAGTATTGCAGTATATATTCAGAATCGAAGCCCTCATCAGATATTGGAAAATATGACTCCTGAAGAGGCCTTCATGGGTGTGAAACCTGAGGTTAGTCATTTCAGAATTTTTGGTTTTCCTGTTTATATTTACGCGCCTAAAGATAAAAGATCTAAACTAGAACCTTTAGGCAAGAAAGGAATTTTTGTGGGTTACAGTGAGTCCTCAAAAGCCTACAAGATCTATACTCTAGGTCAGAAACAGATTGAGATCAGTAGGGATGTATCTTTTGAAGAGGAAGTTGATTTCGAAATATCAAAAGGATCTTTCATGGAGATGGACAATGAAGAACAAGAGAGATCTTAGGATATGGACATTGCTCCTGATCATCCTTTTGAGATTCAGAGGGAGTGTACTGAATTAGAAGAGTCTATTGATCCAATTGATCCCATAGAACCAAGCAATGGGCCAAGTAATATTTCTTCAGATAGGAAGAGACCTTTATGGGCTAGACATACTATGCAAGAGGCTGAAAAGTATGCAGCTCCTCATGCCACCTTTAGAGAAAGCAAGAGACCACAAAAGTTTCCAGGTTATGTGGCGTTAATGAGTCACATCATTGAGTCCAAGCCTACTAGTTTTGAGGAGGCATCCAATCAACAAGTGTGGAGAGACGCTATGACCGAAGGATATCAGTCTATCATCAAGAATGATGTTTGGGATGTTGTTCCTAGACTTGAAGGGAAATTAGTTGTATCTTCCAAGTGGCTCTTCAAGATCAAGGATGCAGCTGATTGGAGTATTGAGAAGTTCAAAATAAGATTTGTGGCAAGAGGATTCTCTTAGAAGGAAGGAATAGATTATGAGGAGACATTTGCTCTTGTTGCTCAATACATCCATCAGGACTATTATTGCTATCTGGAATCTACATCAAATGGACGTAAAGACTGCATTTCTTAATGGTGTGATTGAATAAGAAGTGTTCATCGAACAACTGGATGGATTTGTGATTCATGGAAAGGAATCTCATGTGTGTAGATTGAAAAAAACATTATATGGTCTTAAGCAAGCTTCGCGTGCATGGTATGAAAGGATTGATCAATACTTAATGAGTTTGGGATTCTCCAAGAATGATGCAGATTCAAATCTTTACTTCAAGGTAGTTGATGACGAGGCTTTAATATTAGTTCTTTATGTTGATGATTTATTTCTTACTGGAGCAGATAACCTCATTGTCAAATGTAAGAAAGATTTAGCTTCTGAGTTTGAGATGAAGGATCTCGATCTTATGCATTACTTTCTACAACAGGAAGTGTGGCAAATACCCAATGAGATTATTCTTAGTCAAGGGAAATACACTATAGACATTTTGAGGAGATTTGGAATGTTTGATTGCAAGTCCATGTCAACGCGTACGGAAACAAATTTGAAGAAATTGACTGATTTTGCAGCTAGCTCAAATTGGATCACTGATGTATCTAGTTAATACTAGACTAGACATTTGTTATGCAGTGAACACTCTCAGTCAGCTCATGTGTGAACCAAGACAAATTCATCTAGTTGCAGCAAAGCATATCTTGAGATACTTGCGTGGCACGGTGGGATATGGCTTGAGATATACTTCTAGTGAAGTTCTAAATTTGCAAGGTTATTTAGGTTCTAATTGGGCCGGGTGTGTGCCTGATAGGAAAAGCACCACTGGTTGTTGCTTCAACTTAGGATCTGCCATGTTTTCCTGGTGTAGCAGGAAGTAGACCTCTGTGGCTCAAAGTACTACAGAAGCTGAATATATTGCAGCATGTGTGGCAGCTCAAGAAGCAACGTGGCTTCGAAAGCTTCTTGCAGGATTCTTTGGTCAAACATTGGAACCAACTGTGATTCATTGTGATAATCAAAGTTGTGTGAAGCTCTCTGTTAATCCTGTATTTCATGATAGAACAAAACATGTAGAGATCAAATATCATTATTTAAGAGATATGGTGCTAAGGAAAGCAATTCAACTCAAGTATATTTGTACTGATGAGCAGACAATTGACATTCTCATGAAGCCACTTTCTAGAGTGAAGTTTACATATTTTCGAGATAAGCTTGGTATTGTGGAGAATGTTGTTCTTGCTGAGAGAGAGTCTCAGCATCAGTGATTCTTGCTAGTTGCTAAAATGCACATTTCTCTGAGACGGAGAAATATGAGGTGAAAGCCCTTGTAATGCATATTTCTCTGAGACGGAGAAAGATGAGGTGTAATTTGAAAACATGGAATTTGAATGCCTCTAACTAATGCATACTGTGAACACCTAACTAACTCAAAACAGTATAATTGAATGCATCTAAGTAATGCATATAGTGAACACATACATTTGAACATACAATGAACTCATACATATGAACAAAAACATGAAGTAAATGGTATCATCAAGTACCAACCTGAAGATCCCACTAAAAACACTAGCTTGATTTATGAAAACATGAATTAACTAACTGAAAACAGTGTAATGTGAGAACATAAAATTTGAATGCCTCTAACAATGCATATACCCGTGTAATGTATATTTCTCTGAGACGAAGAAATATTAGGTGAAAGCCCTTGTTTGCATTTGAGATTGAGGTATCTTTCCATTCATGGGAGTAGCCATGGTGGATGTCATCTTGAGAGACTCCATGACAACATCAAGTTGAGTGACTTCGTGATGAGTACTTGTGCACATAATTCCTTTCACACGTGGGAGTAGCCATGGTGAATGTCAGGTTGAGTGATTCCATGATGCTATCACGTTGAGTGACTCCGTGATAAATTTTGATTTCCTCACAAATGGGTGTAGCCATTGTGAGTGTCATGTTGAGAGACTCCATGACTTGAGAATCTGAAAAGATGCCTCCCTAGCTAAGAGGGATTGTTGATGATTTTATAGCAGCGAGATGCTGATGTGTAGCGTCGGGAGGCATTCTTCTCTTCTAAAGTTGTATCACTTAATCTTCTAATGCCATTTCATATTCCTTGATCATCATATTTGTGCTGATGACAAATCGTTGAGGATTTCTTGCGGTGGCTGTCTTATCGTCTTCTCTTCAGCGATGGTTGTGTTTTCTTTGTAACTGTCCGACTATTCTTTTCCAAGGAGACAATGGAGAATCAAGTCTTCTATTTATTCACCTTGTTGAATTTCTCAGCATTGTTCGATGGTTATGTCTGCCGTATGATGTTCGATAAGATTGAGATTCATTTTGTAAGGTGTTTTTACTGTCTTCCAGTTCTGATTATTATTATCAGAGATTCAGTAAGATCTGGTAATCAGGCCAATTGGTTTAAACTTCTGTTCAATAAAAGTGATTTCTTTGTTTCTCGGTTTTTCTCCCTCAGGAAGGAGGGTTTTCCCAGGGTAATCTTGGTGTCTTTCTCTTCATTCTTTTATGTATTGCTGTTTATCTATATTTCTGGTATAATATTAACATTTCCAAGGTTTCATTGCAACAGTTCCTATTAGGATACTCCATAGTTTGCAGAATATTAATTGGCTTTAGACAATTAAAACACACCTGAATCAATTAGATTATCTACTAACTGATTTAATATTCTTAAATATTCATATCTTCCTTAATTTGTTTACTCATGAAGGATTCAGAATGTGAATTGGTTTTGTTGATGAAATCGTTTGTATAGTCATATGTAATTCTCTAATTATTTCTTGTATTCAAGTAATCCGATCCTTGCAATATTTCATAGCTTTCTACTAATAGCAGATTCAAATGAATCTATCCATAAGGTAAAGTTACATAATTTTTGCTATTTAGAAAATAAACTCATTGTCTAGTTTATATCCTTATCAGGGTTCGAACTGCCCAGAAGACATTATCAATTAGTATGCATGCTGTGAAGGTTATCGATGCCATACACACGATATTAGAAGATCAGAATGATATGGACTCATAAGCATACATGGAATCATATTTGAAAAGCAGATTCATTATAGTTATGCAGGACATGGGTTGTCATTCTCCTATTCGGCATAGACTACGTCTGCTAAAGCAGATTGGGTTTGATCTACAAACAATGTTTTCAATTCTCTTCATTCTCATTTTCAGGACATGGATTTCAATTTCTAATGCGGATCTCTATCGAATGACAGATTATATGGGAAGCAATACCCGACCCCACAATAGCTGATATAGAAAGGAGTATTATTAATACTATAATTATTCCATACTGACTTGCAGAAACATGGTCTGCTGATTCTATGATATACAGATCTGTATTCACTTAAATGATATTTCAAGAAGTTATGCATACAATTCCAATTTATCATGACTATTTCGGATGCCATTCTTATGCAAAACATATTTGCTGTTATGGCTTGGTTCTGAAGTTACTCTTGATGAATTACAATGAATATAGATACTTATTAGGAATCGAATCAGTACAAGATGAAATGAACAGTAGCTGTTGCTAATTATATGATAATGATCTATGCAATTCAATCCATGCATATCAGTTTGTTGTGAAACTGTAAAAAAGAATAAGCTTCAATATTAAATAAATAGCATGAATTCATAATAGGAGGATCACTTGCCTGGTTAAGCAATGAAAAGTGGAGACCATCAGGAATCGAATCCCTTGAACGATGTGGATGCAGAGTTATAAGCCACCATTGAAGCTCCAAGCTTAATATAGATATCTTCTACGGATTAATAGTAATGAAGCACTATTGCAGAGTGCAAATTTCATTCCAACATAACGTATGCAAAAGGTTGATAGTTCAAAGCCCTTGAATGTCGTCCCAAGAAGGTTTTAATGGAGATAGAATGTTAGTCGATAGCTTAAAGGAGATTGCAGTCGCAAAAGATACTTTCTCTCTCATTCATAATGGGTGATTTCTTCTAGTTTGTAGCGCTTCCCACCAAACATCTGAGGAAAAGAATAGATGAGGAGGTGAATAGAATGCTATGTCGCCCGCCAACAGTATTTGACCCCAAGATCATACTCCCATTCTGAGCACAATATTGTGCTTGATTACCCAAAAGAGTGAATGGTTGCAGGACCAACACCCCCGGTCTTTGCTTCTCCCACCATGCTCGATCTCTCCCCCTCAAAAGATACCCAACCAACAATACTCTTCTTCCTCCAAGAGACGAGCCACCGACAAAAAATAGATGAATCCTGTTGAACAATCCGGATAACTGAGAGGGGGGATGAATTAATTATCATAAAATATTTTTCTTAAACTTAATTGATTCGGAGCAACTTTAATTCAATTAGATAAATCAAGATAGATACAAACATGAAAGAACATAAGAACACCATACTCAATGAACACCAAATTTTTACGTGGAAAACCCAAGATGGGAAAAACCATGGAGAATGCTAATTCTCAGTAATGAAACACCGATTAAGGTATTTTTACAAGGGTGGCTCACTGCCAAGTTACTCACTGCAGGTGGGCTCACTGTCCGGCTATCACAGCCAACAAAAAAAGGCTCATTGCCAAAAGAAGAATAATGAAAAAGAAATCTACCACTGAAATAACTGTTGCCAACTGCAACACCAAAAGAACCCTACGGTCTGTTGGCTCTGGTAGTACACTTTCGCATACTTCACAATATCTGGATTTCTCTTTTTAGATTCACATCTTTCCATACATCAACATTGAACAGAATCATCCTTTACTTATACCATTCCATGCCTTCATAATCTTCCAATTCAGCCAAGCACAATTTGAATTAGGTCACCGCAAAACATTCCCGTGGTGGAAAATAATGAAACATGGACTACACAGAAACTCCTCGCTAAAAATAACATGGTACCCAATTACCATAATATTCAGAGCCAAAGAATAGAATTTACACATTACAATGCATACTATGTTTTTGAAGCACGTTACCTAATTTCTAGATTGGACTGGGGCCCAAAAGAGTGTATCTCATTATGTTACAATATGAATGGGACCGGGATAAACACGACCAAAGATAGATCATTACAACACAACATCTGGAGCATGCCAAATCGGATCACCAAAGCACCAAAACAAAACTTTATCTAAACAACCAAGGTATGTTGACATCAATGACAACAACATCACATTCGCAACACTCTCCAACAATCTCCCCCTTTGTCATTGATGGCAACATTCAACAACGACAAACACTTTGTTCTTCTCCCCTTTTACATCAAAGACAAAGGGCAAAACTCCCCTTGAAAAGCTTACTCTACTCCCCCTAAGGGGAATACGCCAAACATTGATCCAGATAAAAATGACCTTATAATACCTTGGACCAATGTACACGCGGTGCATATTAGTGCACACTAGGAAGGGGCAAAACACCTAACTTCTGCCGGAGGTACTCAAAAGTATCTTTGCATAATGGTTTTGTGAAGATATCTGCAATCTGCTCTTTTGTAGGTACATATTCAAGTCTCACCTTGCTGTCCAATACCCTCTCTCTCAATAAATGATAATTAATAGATATATGTTTCGTTCCGGAGTGTTGTATCAAATTTTTGGAAATGTTTATTGCATTTGTATTATCACACGTAATTGAAATCGGTTCATTAAATGATATGCCAATATCCTTCAACGTTTGTTTCATCCAAAGTACCTGAGTACAACATGAGGATGCTGCAATGCATTCAATTTCAACAGTAATAATATAACATAATCCTGTTTCTTACTTGACCATGCAACCAACCGAGAGTCAAGGAAATAAGCTCCACCACTTGTACTCTTGTTATCAACACATCCGGCCCAATCAACATCAGTATAAGTTGTCAAAGTGAAATCTGAATCCCTGGGATACCATAATCTGAAATCTCTTGTACCCTTCAAATATCTAAAGATCCTTTTTACCGCAACATGTGATTCTTTTGGTTCTTGCTAAAATTTGGCTGCTAAACAAACAACATACATAATGTCTGGTCTAGTAGCAGTCAGATATAATAGTCCTCCAATCATTAATCTGTATTTACTTGCATCAACTTTGGGTGAATCATCATCTTTTGTCAACTTATATCTGGTGACAATAGGTGTACAAACCTGTTTATCTTCTCCAATCCAAACTTCTTCAATAATTCTCTGGTATACTTGGACTGAGAAATAAAAATTCCTTTGCTATTTTGATTTACTCGTAATCCAAGGAAGAAATTTAACTCTCCAATTATAGACATTTCAAATTCCTTCTGCATCTTATCAATAAATCTTCTACACAACATCATTTCCTCCAAATATTATGTCATCAACGTAAACTATGACAATCAAAATTTGATTTGAGTCAATTCTCTAGTATAAGTTACTGTCAGCGGATCCTTTTTGAAGTCCTTGTCCAATCAGATACTTGTCTAATCTACCATACCAGCCTCTAGGTGCCCGCTTCAATCCGTACTATTCTTTCTTTAATCTGCAAACAACATCCGGATCACTTCTTGACTTAAATCCTCCAGATTGCTCAATGTAGACTTCTTCCTTCAATTATCCATTCAAGAATGCTGATTTTACATCCATCTGATAAACTTTGAAATTTTTAAAGGTTGCAGAAGCTAAGAATATCTTGATCGCTTCCATCTAGGCAACAGGGGCATATGTTTCTTCAAAATCAATACTTTTGATCTGAGTGTAACGTTTGCAAACCAATCTTGCCTTGTTTTTTATTACCTTTCCATTTTCATCTAGTTTGTTCTAGAATACCCACTTTGTTCCGATTACGTTTTTGTTTTTGTCTGTCGGTCTATGCACAAGTTCCCAGGCCTGATTTTTCTCTATTTGATCAAGCTCTTCTTCCATTGCCTTTACCCAATTCTGATAATTGCATGCTTCTTCCACAGTCTTTTTTCAGTTTCCGAGAGTAAACACAATAATACTTGTTCTTGAGCAGCTTTACTTCTTGTGATAATTTCTTTATTCTTATCTCCATTAATCTGATTTTTTGAGTGGTTTCTCCGTACATACCTTGGGGTTTCAGTTGTAGATGCCGAAGCCTCCTTTGTCTCTTCTTCTTCCTTATCTTTTTTTTTCCTTTGTCATTAGATTCATTTGATTTATATCTGGTATGTCTGTTTGAACTTTTGTGAATATCTTCATCAACTTTCACATTCGCACTTTCAACTATCTTGTTCAGTCTCTTGTTATAACACTGTTACACTTTGCTCTTTGTAGAGTATCCCAAAAATATGCCTTTATCAGTTCTACTGTCAAACTTTCCAAGATTGCCATCATCTCTCCGAATACAACATTTACTTCCAATTTTTTTGAAGTACTTTACTGTAGGAGCTCTTCCATGCAATAGCTCATACGATGTCTTTCCATACTTCCTTTGGAAAAGGTACTCTGTTAAGAGTGTATACTGCTGTGTGTATGGCTTCTCTCTAGTAAACCTTTGGTAAGCCTGCTTCTTTGATCATTGTTCTAGCTGCTTCTTGAACTGTCCGATTCATTCTTTCTACTACACCATTCTGCTGTGGTGTCCTAGGGGCAGATAACTTTCTTTTAATTCCATGTTTTTCATCAAAATTGTTGAATTCATCTAGAGTGAACTCTCCTCTATCAAATCTTAAACACTTGATTCTTCTTCAACTTCATTCTTGACTCTTGCATTGAATATCTTGAAGTTTTCTTCTGCCTTTGATTTTTCTCTTAAGAATGCTACCCAATTTAATCTGGAATAATCATCAATTAAAAACATGAAATATCTCTCACCTTGTAAGCTTCTTGTTCTGTTTGGACCACATAGGTCAGTGTGTACAAGATCCAACAATCCGGTAGATGATTGTTCTTTTCCTCTGAACATTTCTCTTGTCTTCTTTCCTTCTTGACATCCTTTGCAGATAATGCTGTCTGGTTTGTTTAGTCTTGGCAAATCTCTAACTACACTTGTTGAGCTTATCCTTACTAAATTGTCGAAGTAAATGTGACATGCTCCGGTGCCAGAGGCAACTGTCATTTAACTGTGATAATAAACATTTGTTCGTACCTCTTAGTTGATACATGTTTCCACTTGTTCTTTTCCCAACTGCAATTACAGTTACTGACCTCTTCTGGATCTCACAACCATCATCCTGAAATACGACATTATTACCATTTTCGTACATTTGTCCAACACTCAAACGATTATGATATTAACCCTTTACATAGTAAACATTGTCAGTGTTATGTTTTCCATCAAAAGTAATAGAACCAATTCCAACAATCTGTGTTGTTTGATCATCTCCAAACCTAATAGAACCTCCATCATATTTCTCAAGTTTCACAAACTTTTATCACCAATCATATGATTTGAACATCCACTATCAATTATCCATTCATCTCTATTTCTTCTAACATGTAATGCAGTTTCAGTGTGAACATTAGATTTCAGACAAATACTAGAGATATGAAATCTAGGTTCATCTTTTTCTACTAAAAATAAACAATCTTCTTGATCTGATTCGTCATTTGATATACTGGCATTTTCATTGATATAATCTGCCTTCTGATTAAATCTTTTAAACTTTTGTCTTGTTCCTTTTTTTGGACACCTAGTTGCTCAATGATCAATCTTTCCACATCTAAACCTTTCTTTAGTTTTCTTGTAAAGTTTGCCTCCAACTCATCTGAACTTTCACTATGCAGATTATCTTTTATCTTTGTTGGCTAAATTTTTTGCAAGTAACTAAGACTACAACTTGGCAAAATTGGAAGTTTAGACAACAGTGTGGGAAATTTCTTTCTCCTCTCAGCAATAGGGGACGCTCCCTTCTTACCGTAGGTGGTTTCAACGGAAACTGAACTGAAATTCAAACAATTCCTATTGCTACGATAATACCGGTGGCTTAAGGGTTGACATAAGAACAACACTTAAGAAGTTAAGGCAACAGTTTATTTATAATAAATTGAAACAAAGTCTTTCACTGCATATCGTCTTTCTTAACAAAGACACTTATCACTGAAGCCCAAAGTCTTTAGCTTTAAGTTATTGCAGCCACTTCTATCTATAACAATTTGTCCTCTTGCAACACAAAGTCTTCAAAAGTTCAAATTGGCTTTGAATGCAATAGGCAGCTCAAAGTCTGCACAATTGAATTTAAATCCCTCTTGAGCAAAACTCTAAAATTCACAATCAATATCCAAAAAATGTCGTCACATAACACCTTGAATCAACACAAAGTTCGAAAGCAAGTTGCCCCTTTTATTGAAAGCAATCTGATTTACATCCAAGCACAAAGTCTCAGAGTGCATATACAAGTTGGCATAATTTTCTCGCATTCCCAAAAGATGAAAAATACAATAGGTCTCACTCCTTTATATAGGAAAAGAGGAGAGAGAAAGGTGGAGAGGAAAGGGGAAACCCTTAACCACCTTGATTTATTCAATGCTTATCCTTGACTAATTCAAAAACTATTTTTGACTTATTCAATGCTACAAGGCTTAAAGCACTTGCAACATGATTACATGAAACAACTTTGCATGTGATACTATCATATACAATTACATCTTGTTTTTATATTACATGTAATCCGTCAAATACAAATTACAAAAACATGATCAAAATATTCTAAGTGCCTGACAAGACACGACATCTACTACATCATCCTTTATTTGTCCTCATACTGCTGTAGGATGCTTTGTGAGTGATGTGTCCAGGTTTGATGAAAACATCTTGGATAGGAACCGCATTTGCATCCTTGATTGGTGATTACTGGGAAGGCATCTTTGTTTCTTTCCATCTCTATCTTGAAAGCATTCTATGCTCGAATCATTTCGTCGCTCATCCTTTTCCTTGTATGGTTGCATCATGTTGTCATTTTGTAGTTACTAGAAGAAGCCATAACATGGTCTTTCAAGCTAGAACTTTGCGGATCTGGAAGAATATGCGTATATGATATGAGTAGAAGGTGTTTGAGCACAAAGGGTGAAGGATTTTAGGCAATTAGGCAAAATCAACTCTTTAAAATGGAGAGAAAAATAAAAAATGGGTTTTTCTAGGAGCAGTGCATATGCGGGCAGCAAGTTTTGAAATGATAAAATGAGTATGGAATGTGTATATATACATGGATGATGGTGTTTTTATAGGAAATATTTGCAACTCATACAAAGCCAATAAAGCATGAAAGTGGGCTTTTTGGTCTACATTGCATATTAGGAAGCTCCGTTTGTTTACTTATAAGTGAGATGTTTGTCTCATTACAAGTCATTCTTCTTTGACATATAAGCAGGGAGGTGGATTTTTTGGTTCGCTTTGCATATTGGGAATGACTGACTCTTTTTCTTTCTTTTTTGAAATATCTCATATTAAGAACGAGGTTTTTTAATCCCGACTGCATATGCAAGTATGAAGAACTTGCATATGCAACTTGGAGAAATTTAGACGGAAGTAGAAGGATCAAAATCAAAACTTAAAAGCATGCAAATCTGGAAATGAAATGAAGGATTTGCATTCATATAGAAAAACAAAAATATATACATGAAAGGCCCTAAAAAAAACACAAGAAAACTTACCTCCTTTTGCAAAACAAATAAGAGAAGTCTTCTTCAAATCTTGAGCAAAATCTGAATTAGAGATTTTTGGATTTAGAAAAAGATTACAAGAATGGAGTTATATAGACCATGATTCTTGACTCAGTCCTCTTGAAATCAATGCCCATTTGAGTCAAGATTAGTTGCTTGACAAGTGTTTGATAATAGAGAAATAAAATGCACAAATCTAGCAACAAGATTGAACCATTCAAACCTGAAAATGATTGAAGAGATTTCCACATGCAATGACAACCAAAACCGGCATTTAGAGAGTTAACTGCAAGTTGTAAATGATGAGATACAAGCTGAATCACCGTTTTTAACCCTAAATGCTTTCCTTGATCCAAAACGCAGCTATTGGGAGCAAGAATCTTCACCCTTGAGCCGTTTTTTGGCCAAGAAATGCCCTAGATGGGCTGTTTTTGGTAAAATGCATGTGTTTGAGACCATGCAAATGCTCACAAAATTGCCACCCAGCTCTTTTTGAACCAAACACAGCAATAGGAGAAGGAAAAACGGGTTTTTGGACATGCTTTACAAATAAAAAACACATGCAATTGCATATAAAATCGCCACCATGCCTTAAGTCAATAATGATGTGTTTTTTGGGACCAAACACATGTGTATTTAGTCTAAAAATCACCACCATTAAGTCTTCTATGTTTAAAGTTCATAATGACGTGTTTTTTTAGGCCATTTACATATGCTAACTTATTCAATAATTGCCCTCAATGACTTAAGGTGTGCTTTTCGGGACCATTTACATATGTTTTTGATTTTGGTGTTAATGTATGCAAGTTCATTAAAAGATTGCCAAAAATAATGACGTGCTTTTTAAAGCATTTTGCATATGTTTATAACTCTCAACTTCACACATGCATTTGCATTTAAAAACCCCATCTTTATGACTTGGGTCCAAAATATATTGATAGTGGGGTTTTAAAAGTGAATTGCATTATGATGACATGCAATGATAAATAAAAACCCCACCTAATTGCATTTAAAACATAATCTTAATATGTAACTTATAGTAATAATAATACAATATGCAGGTTTTAAAAAGTCCATCACATATTTAAACCATTAAAAACTATAAGTAAAACTTTTCAGAATGATGTGAAATTTTTAAGTGGGGTTCTAAACCCACTTTACATGTAAATGACATTTTTATTTCGTGCAATTAGCAATAAAAAACCCACTTTTGAAGGATTTTAACAAAATATGCAATCAGGTAGAAAAACCCCACCTGCACTACGTTTAAAACATTAATTACTTGAGCTAGACAACTCCGATTGATGCCTAAGATAGCTCTAAACAAGCATAAATCAAAATGCTACAATTCTAGGACAAAAACAAGACTAGAAACTAAACACAAAACCAAGAAAAACGAAGAAAAGACTTGAAGGTTGCCAAAAAGCAAGTGCTTACTAGCAGAGAAGAGAAACTCATTTCAACAAACAATAAGGTGATAGTCTTGACAAGAACCTTCAGAAAACAATGCTCTTAAGACGTAAAATCCAAGTCATAACAAGGTTTGACTGGTCGCCTTAGACAGACATCATTAAGAGCATTAAAACCTTAGAGGAAATACCTCTCAATCCATAAGAAAATTGTGTAGGGTTGCCCAATTTTATGAATGCAAAATTGAGGACAACAGTCTTTGTGGCTTTAAAGGCTATTTCAGATTTCTCCTTTTCTTTTCCAAATTTCCTCATCTCAAAAGCGGACAAAGTGCCAAAGATTTTCTCTCTGGTGAATTTCTTCGGATCGTAAACTTACTCAATAGCTGCGATCTTGTCAATGTAGCTTTCCGATAAAGTCATCAGAATCTTCTCCATAACATCTTCCTCTGTCAGAGTGCCTCCTTGATTTTTGACTTCATTTACTGCATTGTCAACTCTCTGAAAGTAGCTTGCTATATCTTCACCTTCTTCCATTCTCAAGTTTTCATATCTACATTTAGCAATCAACTTCTTTGATAATTTGACTCTATCATTTCCTTCATAGATTTCTTTCAACTTTTCCCAAACTTTATAAGCAATGTTCAACGAAATAACTTTTGTTAACTCAGTTTTAGATAAAGCACTAACTTTTGTTAACTCAGTTTTAGATAAAGCACTATAGATTGCATACTACGCTTTTTCATTCTCTTCATAGGCTGAAATCTCATCCTGAGTAGTAGGATTATTTCCCGGTACAACACAATTTGTCTCAATAGCTTTCCAAGTATTGTAGCTTAGGGAAATCAGATAACCTCTCATCTTCACCCTCCAGAAATTGTAGTCGGATCCATCAAACACAAGATTTGTCTATTTGCGCGCCATCGGATCTACCTCAAGCGGTTAAGCTCTTCTTCGAGGAACCAAGGCTCTGATACCAACTGTTGAACAGTTCGGATAACTGAGAGGGGGGGGGGGGTAAATTAGTTATAAAATATTTTTCTTAAACTTAATTGATCGAGAGCAACTTAAATTCAATCAAATAATCAAGACAAATATGAACATGAAAGCACATAAGAACACCATACTCAATGAACACCAGATTTTTATGTGGAAAACACAAGATGGGAAAAACCATGGAGAATGCTAATTCTCAATAATGAAACACCGGTTAGGGTGATTTTTACAAGGGTGGCACACTGCCAAATTTCTCACTTCAGGTGGGCTCACTGCTTGGCTATCACAACCAATAGAAAAAGGCTCACTGCCAAAAGAAGAATAATGAAAAGGAAATCCACCATTGAAATAACTGTCGCCAACTTAAACATTGGAAGAACCCTACAGTTTGTTGCCTCCGGTAGCACACTTTCACATACTTCACAATATTTGGATTTTTCTTTTCAGATTCGCATCATTTCCATACATCAACATTGAACAGAATCATCCTTTACTTATACCATTCCATGCCTTCATAGTCTTCCAAGTCGGCTAAACACAATTTGAATAAGGTCACCACAAAACATTCCCGTGATGGAAAGGAATGAAACGTGGACCACATAGAAGCTCCTCGCTCAAAACAAAATGCTACCCAATTACCATAATATTCAGAGCCAAAGAATAGAATTTACACGTTACAATGCATACTATGTTTCCAAAGCACGTTAACCAATTTCTAGATCGGACCGGGCCCAAAAGAGCGAATCTCATTATGTTACAATATGAATGGGACCAGGATAAACACGGCCAAAGACAGATCATTACATCACAACATCTGGAGTGCACCAAATCGGATCACCAAAGCACCAATACAAAACTTTATATAATCAACCAAGGTATGTTTACATCAATGACAACAACATCACATTTGCAACACTCTCCAACAAATCCATGGTAACGTCAGAGTAGGGAGTCTTGAATCCAATGGTTGATATATGCCAATAATCTGATTCGGTTCCCAAAATATGCCCTAAAAGGAATCCCAAACCATGGTAACGTTCTTTTGTTCTTGCCTTACCGATAATGGTTGAGGTGGCGGTAACATGTCAAGCCTCTCAGTAGGTTGAGTTTGGAGTATAGAATATGAATACTCATCAACGATTCCCCAAGACATCGAAATCAAGATTATTATCATTAGATACGCACATAGTCGTATTCTTCCACATATATATATATATTGAAGCTTGTAATAATTTAAATATTGATCGAGAAATAAGATATTCAAGCTTAAATTCAATTTGCTTATATGGTTGATTGACATTTTGGTCTACAGCCAAATAATATGAATCTCAAATTAAAATCATGATCTTTTAATTATACAGAAGATATGGATTATTACGCGTATCTATCTATCTATAGAGAGAGAGAGAGAGAGATCTTCATGAAGTTGTTACATTTTAATTTCCCCTTTTTGGGTAACTTAGGAAATAGGGACAATTACCTTGCAAACTCAAAAGTGCACGAGAAGAATTTCCTTAAAGTCTTACTTAACATTGTAAATGGTGCTCAATGACACCTCTTATGAGTGCTTATGTATACAATTGATAGCTAAATCACTGCTATCTCTAATATGACAATTCGATATATATATATATACACACACACACACAAGATTTTCTTTACGATATGTATAATCTGCCAATAATACTATATGAATTGGATATTAAATCACTGCTGTATGCAAAGATTTTACGTGCCAATCTGCAGATATATATGTTTAGTCCAGCCCTTTCTAATATATCAATATAAAGTTTAAACTGTGCAATGAACTTCCTTCCAATGATGCTGTGTCTGATAGATCTGTATAACTATGCAATGATGATTATGGTGTTATGTCTGATATGTTGTTATACGTATACAATTACAAATAGGCTTCTATATTTGATATTTTGATCTGTATATGCAACGATTAGTTGATGATATCTCTTATAGCGACAAGGTTGTTGTTTCAGATATGGAGATATATCCTTGCAATGATGATAATGCCGCTGTTTCTGATCTGGACTCTTAATTCCTGCAACTATGTTGCCTTCTCTGATTTATAATTAATTGCTTTCAACTGGTTTATGCCAAGTAGGCAAGTGCTCAATCGAGCAGATCCAAAATCGATAAAGAAGAAATAAGTTTTAATCTGATTTCTTCAATGGATCATGTGAATGGCTCCTAATATCTGCGTTCTTTGAGTGAAGAGTCATATTGTATGGGATGTGTCTTTATGCCCCTTCATAACAACTATAACCAATGTGTAATTTACTCTTAATCGTTCTTCTCATAATTGTG
>MU225001.1:2304455-2317051 GCA_018584345.1 Thuja plicata | reverse complement strand
GGAAACCCGTCTTGACGTCCCCCAGTGCCCGTGTTACATTGTTCATTGCAAATATTAGGACCTTGCTGCAGCCTTCTATAATCAAGTTTTTGGTCCCATTTTCTATTTCCAGCCATATTCCTTTGGTTAGAGCTTCTTTTTGTGCCTCATTGTTTTTGTTCCTTTTTAAACCAAAGGCTTTGAAGCATATCACACAAACTATATTTTTCTCAATAACACCATCATGAATAGCAGATCCAGGGTTTCCTTCAGATCACTATATTGAACCTGAAAAAGGCTTTCTTAGGATTTGTCTTTGTCTTAACGCTCATGTAAGAGCTCAGAGAGAACATGGGGTTGGGCTTGACTTTTTCCTATAGATGCACTTTACATAAGCACTGCCATACATTTGTCCCATTCCTCCATGTGCCTCCTTGGCATACATGGGGAACAAGATTTTGATGTGGGTATGTGTTGTCATGTGTATTGCCATGCATTTAACCTCTACCTTTATCTTTCCCTGGATATAATCTGGTTCTGGATTTTTGTTTTGTATTCAATCTAATTGATTTTCAATAAAGGATCATTTTCGGTGTGGCTGAGTTTCCCCCCTTAGGTTGGAGGGTTTTCCCAGGATTAAATTCTTGTGTTTTTAAGATTTGTGCGAGTTGTTAAATGTATTTCTGGTTCTAAATTTAACATGGTATCAGAGTCAGGCTTAAAGAGAAGATCCAAAACCAGAATTTTTCAAACTTCAAAATATTCTTTTTTTTTCTTCTAGATTGTTTTCTTTCAGATTTCAACTATGGTGAATGAACTCAAAGTTGAAGACATGTTGGATTGTGCATCCAATTTTACTTTATGGAAATTCAGAGTCCTCATTGCTCTAGAAGAAAATGATCTTCTCAACTATGTGAAGTCTGATGTGGCCGAGCCATCTGATGACACTGAGAAATCTCAATGGAGGAAGAATAGTATCATGACAAGGAGGATTTTAATTGATTATGTAAAGGATCATCTTGTGCCTATTATATCCAAGTTGAATTCAGCTAAAGAAATGTTTGAGAGTCTTCAAAGCTTGTATGAATTCAACAATACTACCGAAGCTCTGGCCTTGAGACGTCAACTCTTTCATATAAAAATGGCTAGACGAGAATCAGTTCTCTTTCTTCATGAAGATTACAGAATTGAAAGATCAACTTAATGCCATTGGAGATTCAATTGAAGATAAAGACCTAGTTATGTTGGCCATGAATGGTCTCCCTCATTTTTGGGAGTCTTTTATTCAAGGCAATAGTGGAAGAGATGAATTACCCAAATTTGATCGTTTGAGAGCTGATTGTATTCAAGAGGAATTCAGATTAGATGCAAGAGGAAATGGTCAAAATCTCATCATGAAGATCATGTTCTTGCTGCTCATACATCTAAAAGGAAAGAAAGTGAATGGAGAAAACAAAATTTTAAGAGAAATAGAGATAGGGATTCAATTAACCTTCTGAACCGAAGAAGGATCTCTCTAGAATTCAATGTTTCAGATGTGACAAGTATGGACATTTTGCTAGAGATTGTTTAGCAAGGCCAAAACATCAGGCTGCTGCTGCAAATGTTGATGATGCTTTACCTCATAAAGAATCGTGTAACAATTTAGAGGGATTTTATTCTCAAGAAATTACTTTTCCCTCCGAAATTTAGATGTCATATTATAACCCTGTGTTAAGTATTGAAATTGTGGCTTTAAGGAAGTATTAGGCTTCTAGCATAAAGTCTGATCCTAATAGAGTTTTTTTAGTACATACTACTGGCTGATCATTTTAACTTTTCTGAGCAAAGGAAATTCTGAAATTAAAGGTGACAATATTCATTGTTGAATCTGTATTAGATTTCCACGTTTTCTAAGAAGGGTTCGACTATATAGATTCTTTCAGGACCATATTCCTTATTTGGATTTTGTACTGTTGGTTTAAACTTTAAATACTATAGTAAATTTATGATCTTATAACTGTGTTTGAGTTGCATGACTGGAGATTTAGTCAGTTAGTTCCAAGGATTCATATATGCTATTCATATGCAATTGATAGAAAACGGGGACGATCTCAGTCTGTTATAGGTATTCTGAAGTGAACAACAAGCTAGTTGCCTACTTTTTGTTGGGTACTCTAGACTTTAGTGTAAGGGAAATCTATATCATTTATGTGGGATTTATATATATCTATGCAACTGGAGAAGATTGAAAGAAACTTTTGGGTGGTCACTGGTTTGATTAGTGATGGGCTCAATATAAAGATTTGTTTAAAAACTTGGTCTTATTTTGTTGGAATATCAGATTGTTGTTCAATCTCCCGTAGTCTGTTGTTTTGACTTAAACCATTTGGGCGAGTTTTGAGTGCATTGTGTGAAGCTTAGAGACTTGGTTGCCCTGTTTGAGTTGCACAAACTCCTACAATAGTTTATAGATTTTAGTTGCAGACTTGTATGTGTTCATTGAAGGTGTTGAAATTCTGTAGGAGCATGAGATCTTTATTCTTTGATCCAAGGGGAAACTATGCCATCTCAACTTAATCAATAAAGAGATAATCATTTCATACTCTTGAATAATGTTTATGAATCTTTTATGTAGTTCATACTTTAGAATAGTAATTCATGTATACTTTTAGCATTGGCCTGTATATTCTCTTCAGGGTAGTTTGATTCTATGAATTATTATTAATCTCTCTTAAATGCAGGATGGATCAAGGAGAAAAAGGATGATGGATTAATTATCTGAAATTGCATAAGAGGAAGAGATTAAACATCCAGTGTGTAAGTCATGACAACTGGTGAAATGAACATATATGAAGACTTAGCTTGCAGTCATGAGTCTAAGTAGATGTCACATAACAAGGTTGGGTCACCCTTGGATGGAGAGTTTGCATCAGCAAGGAAATTGAGAAAGATGAAGGCATTAATCAACGGAGAATCTATCATTGTGATCAGCTACTTCTAGAGGAGGAAATGACATTTAGAGGGAGTTAAATTCCAAGAATTCAAGGCACGAGTTGAGAGCATTAAGGTTCTAAGATCAATAGAGGAGAGTTCACTTCCAGAGAATTTCTTTGCAATCTCTGAGGCAGGGATCAAGAGGGAGTTTTGTGAAGAAGTGAAAATGTTAGCTAAGTGGGTTGCAGTGTTGCAAGGCCAGGTGCTTAAGTCCTTGGTAAAACTCTTCAGCTGTAGAGAACTGGGATTAGGTCGAGAAGGACAATCCTGGACTTTAGCATGACAAAAGTTTCAGAGGTGTATATTGAAAACCATTCCTCTAAGGCAAGCATTGCAAACAATCTTGAACGAGGAGGTCAGGAGGTTGATGCAAGTGCTTGAAGATTTAGAGGGAGCTTGAGTGGCAGATGGAGAGTGCCAAGTCCTTTGCAGAGAATCAACAAAATCGAGAAGCAATGTGGCTTCGAAAGCTCCTTGTTTGGTCAATCATTGGAGTCAACTGTAATTTTTTGTGATAATCCAAGTTGTGAGAATGCAACCCTTGATGAGAGGGAGTCTCTGCTGAGAGGGAATCTCAACATCAGTTGCTCTTATTATGTGTTGTAATGCATTTTTCTCTGAGAGAGAAATTTGAGGTGAAAGCCCTTGTAATGCATTTTTCTCTGAGACAAAGAAATTTGAGGTGAAAGCCCTTGTAATGCATTTTTCTCTGAGATGGAGAAATTTGAGGTGAAAGCCCTTGTAATGTATTTCTCTCTGAGACAGAGAAATTTGAGGTAAAAGCCCTTGTAATGCATTTTTCTCTGAGACGAAGAAACTTGAGGTGAAAGCCCTTGTAATGCATTTTTTTCTCTGAGACAGAGAAATTTGAGGTGAAAGACCTTGTTGCTCTTTCCACTGATGGGAGTAGCCATAGTGGATGTCATGTTGAGAAACTCCATGACAACATCACGTTGAGTGACTCTGTGATGGGAGTTCGTGTTTATTCCACTCATGGGAGTAGCCATAGTGGATGCCATGTTGAGAGACTCCATGACAACTTCACGTTGAGTGACTTCGTGATGTGAGCTTGTGTTTATTTTACACATGGGAGTAGCCATGGTGAACATCATGTTGAGTGACTCCATGATGCTATCACGTTGAGAGAATCCGTGATAAAGTTTTGCTTTTAACACAAATGGATGTAGCCATTGTGTTTGTCATGTTGAGAGACTCCATGACATGAAATTTTTTAAATGATATCTCCTTTGCTAAGAGGGAGTGTTAGAGTTTTGGTAGCTACAGGAGCTATCATTCTTACCTGCGATGGTTGTACCTTTAAGATATTGTTATCTCTCCCGTGTTGATGTTACATTTGTTCATAAGCTTGTGATTGCATAACAATTATTCTGGACATTTCTCTCATACTTTGTTTCCTGCGATGGTTATGCTGGACAGTTCTCTCATGCTTTGTACCCCGTCTTGTGTATTGCTACTTGAAGACACTGTAGAGTGCTTATCCCCAACTCTCGTTATTTATGGCAACTGCCGTAATTTTATGTGCGGTAATGTTTGATGCCTTTTGAAGAGACTAATTTAATTGTAATTATGGAGCTACGACAGTTTTGTGTCACCGTGTCTGTTGAGATCATCTATGATGATCGACTTCCTTATATGTTTATGAAACAACTTGTTTATTGTAATCAGAGGTCATTCTCATGTAGTGGGAATGCAAAGCTGTAATGTCTTGGTTCTTTACTACCGTCGGTGGCTGCTCTCGTTCTCACATCTGTTCACCTTCATTTTGTCGTCGCTGTTGTAAGATGAAACCCTTCTTCTATAAGTTGGTTCCCGTCATTGATGACTGTGATTAAAAGATCGTGTGGCCTCCGTAGCTCTTGATTATGTAACGACAATTTGTTGGAACTGTTGTGCGTTCATGGAAGGGCTATAGTCTTCTGTTTCATCGTCTCTTGGTATTTGAGGGGTGATAGATGATTTTCCTTGTCTTGCGTGGGTGAAGCTTATCATTGGATCATTCAAGTGTGATTCTTGCGAGACAATAGTAGGTATTTTTGTTTCGTGTGTTTCTGCAAACATTCTCAGTGGACATTTTGTGTGATTATTATATGTGCCGTTTGATTGTGTATAGTATCGGTGACATAAAAGCATTTTATATGTTGTAGATTGGAAGCAGGTCATATAAAATTGTAAAAGACATACTATTGGTGATTTTTAAGTGTTAACAATCTCTGTGAAGAGTTCATTTCTGATTAAGCTTGAGACCTTTGTATTTAGTCTCATTGATTTTCAATAAAGGATCATTTTTGGTGTGACTAGGTTTTTCCCCTCAGGTTGGAGGGTTTTCCCAGGATAAAATTCTTGTGTTATCTGTTCTTGTGTTTTAAGATTTTTGCAAATTGTTAAATGCATAGAAGCATAAATCGTTTTGGGAAAAAATCGACAAACCAAAAGAGTAAGATTTTTTTCGAAAAAATCGGGAATTAATCAGGAAAAAATAGGATTTGCAAAAAAACATAAAAAAATGATAAATAACAGTCAGAAATTAAAAATAAAAATAAAAAATTAAGGGGCATTTCCACATCATAGATATATTGAGAGAAAATAAAATGTAGAGTTCAACTAGTAGATTATAGAGAAGAGATTTTCAACATTTATATAGAATCTAGATATTGCTGATTTCATTGCACAAAACATACCACAATAGCATAAAAGATAACAAGATGGAGACAATTGTCAAAGTCAATTACAATATAGTTTGTGACTTTGTACAAAATCAACCTATAAACTAAGTACAATGTTCCAAAAACTCAAAAGTAGCCAATGGCGATGCTAGGGGGCAGGAGGCCTTGCTGATGCTTCTCCTCGGAAAGTCCCTGACCTAACTCCTTCAACAATACTTTGAGAAATGTTGGCCTCTTCCATGATGTCAAAATCTTCAGACTCAACAGCATAATCATCATCATCAACATAATCATCAACATCATCATCATTTTGAGGCGCAACAATCCACTCAGACTCTGGATCTATCTCGTCAATATCAATTGGGGAGTCATCCTCAATACTTCCTGTTTTTTTCCATGCAGAAATTAGTCTTTGCCTACAATGAAAAACACAATGAAAACATCTTCAATCGAGTGCAAGATAATAAAACTCCTACCTTGAGCTTTCTTCAACTTCAAGCAAAGGTTGTGGTGAACAAACACCAAGTCATTCGTCCGTTTTTCTATTAGACAGTTGCGTTTCTTGGAATTTATGTGTTCAAAAACACTCCAATTACGCTCACAGGCGAATGAGCTGCATGGCTAGGTCAAAATGCATATCACCATCCACCTGAGAAAACATTCCCACAATTGAGTTGAAAAACAGATTATGGGGAGACGATATCATGTAAGAATATCTTCAAATCTTGACAAGTTTGTTGATCATGTCAACAAAATAAATGGACTATCAAAAATTCAAACGTAGAGTCTACCTGGTTGGAAGGCCATTTTGCCTTCCTCGGCAGTCCTAGATGAGAGAAAACCCATTCCCTTCTTATACATTTGCAGCTCTGACATAGCGTCTTTCAATTTCTCTGTGCTTTAAAACATTTTTTCCATGCACATGAACAAGCCTTGTGTGATCTCAACATCAATCTCTGTGAACTTTATATAGTAGAACAATGATGGATTCAGAAAGTATCCTGCAACATGAAGAGGAGAGTGCATCTGTCTATCACATCTCCTATCAATTATGTCCCATAATGGTTGATACCTCATCCTGTCATTTTGCAACCTAACCTTCATCACCTCCTTGGCCCTATCCACGACCTCATACAAATATCCCATTGGGGATTTATCTACATCCACTAGTCTCAAGACTTTTACGAGAGGCTCTGAGAATTATATCACCTTCTCAATTGCGTCCCAAAAATTGGGAGAATACATGTACTCTACCACTCTCACGCCATCTGTTCAAGTTGAGAAGTCTAATTCCACCCACTCGGGTGAAACAAACATGTGTTTCAAGTTCATTTTTTGTCGAACTAGAATCTGTAGTGCAAGGAAGTGTGTTGCAAACCTTGTCACCCCTGGTCGAACCAACTCCTTTCCATCTGTGAATTGGCGCATCAAACTCAAAACCCTCATGTGATTGTAGATAAATTTGGTAATTGTGTGAGCCTTTCAAAATGCCTCCTTAACCCATGGAATTTTTCCAATGTCCTCTAGCATTAGATTAAGGCAATGTGCTGCACATGGGGTAAAAAACATAGAAGGGTATTTGTCTATTAGAAGTTTCCCAACAACAACATTGTCTGTAATAAATTGAATCACATTCTGTGGCCCGACCTCTATGACTACCGAATCATACATCTCAAACAACGCAGCTGCAGTTTTCATTACATGTGATGCATCCACAGATTTAAAAAATATAGTGCCTCTATCACAAGAGACGAGGAAGTTGATGAGGAATTGGTTCCTCCTATCTGTCCATCCATCTAACATAATGGTGCACCCAGTACTAGCCCACTCTAACTGATGTTTGTCAACATGTTGTACATCTTTTACTGCATCATCGAGCATACCAACCCTCATCATATCGTAAGATGGGGCCTTAAACACAGGCCCTACAGCTTCAACACCATCCATCATAGCTTGCCAATATGGAGATTTGCAAGCATGGAATGCCAAGGTAGAGGAGAAATAAAAATTTGAAATCCCCTTAATTGCCTGTTCATGGACAATTTTCCTCCACCTTGTACTCTCCAAAGTGGTTTGTGATCCTGGCGTAGTACTAGGTGCGGAGAAATGATTGATGTTCCCTCCACCCGTGTTTGGGCCACGTGCCATAGTAGGTGTTCTCTCACTGATCTCAGATTCCCTGAAACCCTCCCCCGTATCATCTTCCTCATCTAATTGATTCTTCCTAGCGCCTATAAAAGAGGAACCTATTTCAATCCCAGTTCTTTCTTTTTTGCCTTGTTCTCAGCAATTTCATCGAGAGCTCTTTTGGCTTGGTATGTAACATCTGTAGGACATTTACCGCATATTGTAGTGTTATTTCCCTTTTCTTTTGACAAATGCGGTTTGAAGCGGTAAATTCCACTGCTGACATCATTCTTACACCAATTGCATTTAACCTTTGTTGTGCTACTGACAATCGGTGTACAATGTGTCCATGAAAAGTCTTTCTCACGCGACATTGTGATTGAGAATCAAATCTGCAGAAGCATTTTAATTCAGCCTTTAGCATTTTAATGTTCAAGTGGGGTTAGTTAATCACATTAACCATAATATGAAATTATGAATATTGCATAAATTAAACAAAAAAATACAGCTATAAAATGAAAGTGTACAACTGTTGATTGACTACATACAATTATAGAATGAAAGTTAAAAGATAACATGCATTTTGTACACTTCTTGTTAAAGGGAAATCATGTCACTCATGCAACTCTGGAAACAAAAAATTCACTTGCGGAATGACTGCATACAATGATGGAACGACATGTTTTGTTTAATAGAAGCAAACAGTTGTTACCCTCTTCGTCAATGAGCAATTCTATTACTACATACAGATGTAGGGGAGCAGACAAATACAAACCATCCTAGAATGCTGAAAATTCTTTCTTATGTGAAGAGTTTGAATGAAGATGTCCAACTACAAAAAGTACATATCAATACAGTAGAAATATGAGCAGTCTGCAAGCTTGACTGGATGAAGAACCTTAGATTGTACAGATTGAAGAAGAACATTTAATTGCAGATCATCAACAAGTTCTAGTTCTTGCAAAATGAAAATTGGTGATGTCTAGTCTTCCACCTCCAACCTATAATTTGAAATATAATATATAATAATAAACAACATAATCATTTTGCTACATGGTTGCTTGTTCTAAATCATTTTGTTACGATGGCCAAGAGCATACTCTTTAATACAAATTGTCAATCATCAAGACTCTATTCAAGCTATGATACCAATAGATAAGATACAAGACTTCAACTACTACAATATGAAATCTAAATTTTTTACATGTAAATAAGTTGCCTACATATAGAATTATCATATAAATAATCAACCTCCTATGATATTTATATTAGCCAGTCTAAAATGTTTAATACAACTATCTAATATAAACTTAAAACAATAATAATAAAATAAAGATAAAATATAAATAACTAAATTTGTTAGACTAAATTCTAGATTCCTATAACAGTAAAAATTAAATCTATATTTATAACAACACTGTAACTATAAATAGTAACTAAATTGTTAAGATCCTCCTAATTTGGAAAACAGCAGATTTTATAAATACTGTCTAATAATCAACCTGTAAGTAAACAGATAATAACTATGAATAGTAACTGAATTGTTAAGAATCAAGATCCTCATAATTTCGAAAAGAGCATATTTAAAAAATACTATCTAATAATAAAACTGTAAACAACAAAGTTAGACGTCTTACAAACATTCGAATTCACACCTTAGCATTATCAGTTCTTGAAATAAACAACAAAGTTTGGAACTGGTAAGTTCATGAACGTTAAATGGGCCCTTCACAAAAATAAAATTTATTACTTGTCTCCAAGTTTCAACACCAGCCTAAACTAGAATATATCGTTGTTCTATTCATGGAAGGTATGCACGGTTATTTTGTTGAAGTAAATGGGAAAATATATGATGCACAGACATGAAACAACCAAACACTCATGTGAAAAATACCTGGAAATACGACAGAAAATGGTAACACACCCAAAAAAAAATTTGGAACAGAGAATGTAACTAAACAAGCAAAAACGACAAAAAATGAGCAGAAAAATACTTCTATTACGGCAGAGAAATGGTGAAAAATGGCTCTGCAACTCGTGTATGCAACACAATTCTGCAACTCCTCTCTGCAACAAACATGGCTCTGCAAAAACCCGCTATGCAACAGACATGGCTCTGCAATGAAGAATCGCTCTCTCAGCGTCTAAATAGGCGCGGTTTAGGTTTTTTTGGCGTCATTTGTCTGTGCACGATTAATCATGATTAACCCGCAATTTTTCATCCGATTAATCGCGATTTGTCAGAGGTTAAATCGTTGACCTGTCAACGATTCATTTGGTCGATTTTACAGGGAATAAATCGGGGCCATGCCCAATTGCTGATTAACCGTGATTACTCGCGATTGATCGACGATTTTTGCTACACTGGTTAAATTTATTTCTGGTTTTAAATTTAACACCAAAACCTGTGGGGATGGAAACTTTCACCGATGGTGTGAAACTTGTCACCTTCTACTGCTTACCCCAGATCCCTTAAGCTTCTAATAAAGGTATTCGCATGTAATGTGTGTGATTCAATATCTTCTACTTGGTTTAGAACCCCTCCTTGACTGATGGTAAACTTATTTTGTGTTCTGTGGTGCTCATCCCATATATATTCTTTTCTGGTGTACGAGGAAACGACAATTGCTCCATTCATTTGTCAGGGCTGATAGAGGTGAGAGAACTACAGTGCCCTTTTGTTTTCAAACATAAATTGTATTAAAAGGTGTCCTGTTTCATAGGATTCATGAACAAGTTTGGAGTTGAGATCTTCAATCATGATTGACCTTGGAAACAAGCTTGCATTGGCATTTTTGGGCCATGTTGTGATCAAACTTCTGATTTTAGGGGAGCTATAGACTAGTTTGTAAATCCTCTACATGCAAAATTCACCCATTTATGAGTTTTTGATATTGATAACATTCATTGCAATTAATTGGAAGGGGTTCCCAACCATTCAAGGAAATATGCTAATAAGGTTAGAGTAACTTAGTGTTACCCGGGGACGCGTTTCCGACATAATTTGACCCATACCGGAAACCAGTCCCCTGGCTGTCCTATAAAATTAATTTAAATAATGTTTGAGTTTTGATAATTTGTTTGACTTCCACTCTCATGTGAACTCTCAATTTAAATTATTTAATACAAATATTATATGTTAAGGTTCTATAATGTATATAAGCATGCTTTATCCATGTTTTCATATGAATATTTAAAATTTCCCTACTTTCTATATAGTCATCCCCACTGCCGTCCCCTGCCCCAGGAAAAAAAAATTCGTCCTAGAAACCCATTTTCCCGCCCCCTCCCCCCCTCCCCCCGTTCCGAAAACCCGGGGTAACATAGGAGTAACCCATAGTCATAGAGCATCATCAGCCTAGGGGAATGATTTCCAAATCGTGGAAAACTTACTAGCATTGACTTTATTTCCTTTTTTGTTTGCCATCCCTTTACTTTATATTTCGGGATGTAGTTTGTAGAACAGGAAAATAATGTTTCCCTTAAAGTGCTACATATTATGCTCAGTTTTGGTGCTTCTTGTTCCTGATATAGTGTCATCTTTGAGGTATTGATAGTCATAGTAGAATGTAGTCAAGTAAATGAACTCCTTTTCCTAATTATTTAATTCTATTTCTTTACTTTTAGTGCCTGATATTTTCCATGCTTCATGTATTTACTTGGACATATGAAGTTCATAGTTTCCTCTTGAAAATTATTTCCTGTATCCTGAGACTCAAGATCAGTTTGTTGTTACAGGGCATCCATCCCGAGTTTTCATGTCAAATAGAGCATACTGCCCAACGTGTAAATTGACATTTTGGCTTAATAATAGAGAATCAAGTCCGGATGGCAGGATAAGCAAGGATAACCATCAGCACAGGCTGAAACCAATGCTACCTGATCAGGTTAGAATTTAATAATCTACTATTGTAAAATGTTGAAATTGCATTGCTCTATAGGACTGGACTTTTCTTATTTCTCAGTTAACAAGGATGGTAATCAAATATCTCTAGTATATCTTTTGCCATTGCAGTTTGATCTTAAGAGAATGTCCAATCTAATACTCTACACATTTTAAATTATTTGTTAACATCATATATTTAAGATTACAGGCTAGGTAAAGGCAAATTCTGAAACATGATACACCAAAATCCTCTGGATAAGTTTGATATGATGTCAACATTGCCTTGAAGTACGCCTGCACAAAACCTGAGGGTTTGTAGTAGAGGTTAAAATAATGTGGCGCTAGTGGGTAATTTAGTTTATAAGCTGTAGGATTTTGGAGTAGATATATCTGTACATTGGGGAAGATTTGAAAGGGAATGAAACATTTGCATTTGAGGTTTTGATCCCACGAATGAGGATTCTTTGGTAATTTTGCATGCTAGAAGAAACATTTAAGAAATTTTCTATTATAGATTCAAAGTATATTGAAGCAAACATCTATCTAGACCTGAACATACTGTAGATATAAGATATGCTGAAGGTATGTGGAAGCAAGCACAAAAAAATGTTTGTTTCTATGAATTAACTTATACGTGTTTCAAATAGGAACATGAGGGGTTATTACTCCATGAGTTTAGTTTCCTAGTATAGTGAAATTTGTATCTAGGTTTAGTTTTTATTGTATTTTCAAGTGCGCATTGGATTTTGTGGTGTCTAGTTTCCAAATGTCCATTAGCAGTTTTTTCTGGTTGATTTCTATATGATATGATGCAGCTTTTCCTATTAGGTTGACCTATTTGTCTTTTCTCTCTTGGATGTGAGCGTTATTTTCTTGGCAATGAATGACTGCTTATTTTGTGGTCTTGCTCTGTAATTGTCATAGAATGTCCATTATTTGAGTTA
>MU225001.1:2289079-2304360 GCA_018584345.1 Thuja plicata | reverse complement strand
GCGTTATTTTCTTGGCAATGAATGACTGCTTATTTTGTGGTCTTGCTCTGTAATTGTCATAGAATGTCCATTATTTGAGTTATTGAGCAGTATTATGATATCCAAGTTCCTTCAATTTCTCAAATTTCCAAATAAATCATTGTGAATTTTCTAACAATAGCCTTTAGGTTCTATCAGCGTACATGCATATTCAATTGCAAAGTACTATGATTTTCATGGATAAGATATCCTCTTTGGGTAATGTAGTGTCGTAAATTACACCCCGTGTAATTCTTCATTGCATAATGCCTCCACCTTAGCTGAAAATCGAAATTTCACCTAAGCTTCCACATCACCCCATCCGCCTTGTCATTTTCCTTGTCTGGACTCTTGACGACACGGCCCGTTTGGCTCATGATGCGTGCGCACTGTGGAGACGTCCATGCGGCACGCAGTTGTCCAGCGAATCTGCAGACCCACAGGAGGCTGTTGAGATGTTACACTTGCTGTTTCTGGCAGTGTAACGCTTCTCCCCAACGCCCACCGACGTCGGGAATATCCGCCCTCTACAATCATACTAAACCATCTTGGATACATTCTGTTGATATGTACTCTTGTTATTTTTTTTGTAGATTTCTATCATATTAGAGCATTCTTGATATATTGATTCTGTGCCTTCCTTTTCTTATACATTCCTTTTTAAGAATTCAACTTCTGTTTTGTACTATTACTTCGGGTTTTCTACTTCTTTGTTTGGGTCAATGGGTTGTATGTCCATCTTTAGTTAGACTCTCTATCCATGATTGCATCGTGCTGGTATACTGCACCTTCCTTTTCTTATACATTTCTTTTTAAGAATTCAACTTCTGTTGTTTACTCTTACTTTGGGATTTCTGTTTCTGTGTTTGGGTTGTATGTTCGCCTTTAGTTAGACTCTCTATCCATGATTGCATCGTGCTGGTATACCCTTATTGTTGAATTTAAAAAATTAAAATATCATACCTATACTATCAATTACTAAAAAAATCCAACAGATATCCTGCTTGCATAAGAGGTACATATGTCACTGTCAATGTCTGCATTTTAAAATTTTGTATTATTATTTACACAATTGTTGAATTTGCTGAGAATTTACTTTGCTGTTGTATTCAGTGATTATCTCTTACGGAAGGACTTGTATAAAAACAGATGAACAAAGGGTTGGACTAACTCTAAATGGTTGGGATTGCTGTTTTGCTATGAGTTTAATTTGTAGAGATCATTTCCAGATGCTTATATGATTTTTGGTATGTGCTCGGTCTTGCTAGCTCTGTCTTTTGTTGTCCTTTGAAGTCTTCTCTGTATTAGCGTTCATATCAATTTTAGCTGTCATTGCAAATTTACTCTTTAACAAACTTTACTATTTCTTTGGAATGACATTGTGCTATGGTTCAAAAGCAGGCCTTATAATTGTCTATCCATTTGATTGTCCTATAGATGCATCATGCAACAACTAGAGATCAGTACCATGGTTGGAATTTCATTCAGTGTAAATTTAACTGATAATTGCATTCGGATTACAGGTTTTATACTTTCTTCTAAGTGAATCTTTGGAATCGAGTTCTTCCTCAAGCAGTGACAGTGATTCTGAAGGGGTGCTGATTGTAGAACAGAGATTATCCAAATTGTGGGCATACCCAAAACTAACTTAAAAATTATATGACAAGAAATTTCTGTAGCTATGTCTTGGAACAGTCTATTTGTATGTTCTAAGCTAGTTTTTATGTATAAATTTTTATACTGAACAATTGAAAATGGAAACTGCATTGAGTTTCAAATGTTTGCGCTGCATGATACAAAACATGTTGGCTTGATAATTGCAGTTAAGACTGGCTTTTGTTAAACAAAGTTTATATTGCCGTGCATTAGAGGAATCGCCTTTGAATTGCATTGTGGTCTAGTTTTAATAATCAATGCTTGGACATATCACAACAGTGAAACGGCAAGGATTTTTCCATAAGTTTATTTTCTTTCTTTTTGAAGTAAATGAGAAGACATCAAATATGTCCATGCCTACATATGCTTGTGCATCTGAATTGTAAATTGTGTGCTACTTTAATCTCTTTAGTTCAAGACATTCTCTTCTCTAGCTGTATTTCATCATGAAGATGAATCAGAGTATGATCTGAAACATCAATGTTAAAAATGTTACAGTCATATCCAGAAATCTATGTATATTAATATCGTGGACTGTGGCAAATTCATGTTAATTTTCTCTATTTTCATGTTACGCTAAGTTTCTGGGATGGGAATTAGTGTCTGAAATGGTATGAGATGACAGGTGAAATGATAAGTGATGAAATGTTCTAGGATTTAATTTTTTTAAGAGAACATGAAAAAGCTGCAATTTTTAAGAGTTCTTTTTAAATAATTATTTATCATTCAACATTCTAAAGTCTGGAAGTATAATGCTGCAAAGACATCCATGATTCACAAACTTCCACTGTTGACATTCAGATGGGTTTTTGTTTGCACTTCTACCTGACTTTCTAACTCTATCCAATTATCTTTCCTTCATTGCTATCTCCAAATCAGAAAACTAAAGAAATGGCATTTCAAATTCTCCATACCATTTATAGCAAACATGAGGCAGCGTCAATGAAGATGTCAACAGTTCAAATCTCTTTCCAGGCGAAACAGTTGGTGATGGATTTATTGGCATCATCACTTAACTGCTTTTATCTCCCGTGCAGCAGTCCAACATCATCCAGCGGCCATGAACCCTGTGTTCTGAGTTCGAAACAGCACCTCACAGAAGGTCCCAAATGCATGTCTCCAAACGGTTTACAATCATGTCTCCAAACGATTGACAACTTTTTCCTTAAATTTTCTGATAGTCACTTTCCATTATTGCAATATATTCTACTGTAAGACTGTAATCTGATAAGACTGGTTATAAAAATATTCTACGTTGGGTGACCATTAGCACTCATCACTTATAGCAAAAGTCTTCGGGGTAACTTATGTTACGAATTTCTTCTGTCACCAGCAGTTCTTTGGCCTTGGATGTCAGGGGAGGTTTTTATGGGAAATGAACAGCCTTCTATGTTTACCCAGCTTTAGTAATTATCAGCTCCCACCACTTCGAGGGATCCTCCTCTTGTAAAGCTATTTATATTTGTAATCGTTTTGGGGTTACTGTGGTAAGTTTAATCCCACTCGTCTGTTTTTTCCTTGCTTTGTTTTCTCTGTCTACGGCCCTTTTGGTTCAAGTACTAGCTATTGTAACATTTGTACATTCTGTTCTCTTTTGACCGTTTCTTGGTCACTCGTGAACGTTAATATGGTATGGAATATTTTTATATGGTCAATTGTAAAGCTTTTGGAGAAAACCATGTACCTATTTTTAAGTTATTTTATGGAGCACAATTTGCCAGCCATTGTTAGCATAACTTTATCAGTCCCTTGCATAGCTTCCAGTTCTTCAATCTGTACATACCTTGTTATGGGAATTACTAAATCTCAAAGTTGCCAAATTAGAATTGGGAACATGTATGGGTACATGGGTCTGGATGTCTGTATGGCAAAACATTTTGGGGACGGTGTCTTCCACGTACGTGCATATATATAATCAGTTCAGAATATCACATATAATACATATGCTAAATAGAATTATTATAACTATTACAAATTTAAAATGTATTGTAATAATATATTTATATATAAATGTAAAACATTATAATATATAAATTATAAATATATACATATTTGCATTAGAAAAACAGTTTATTGTGGAAGTAATGTCAATTTAATGATAGTTGTTTGCTATAAATGGTATGGGGAATACAACAAGGCTAGTTCATCAATACGACAAGGTTGGATGTTTTTGTAAGCTATTTCTCGTTTTGTAGACGTTTAAAGATCTATCTATCTATTTATCATATACATAAATTGAAAGTTGAACGTATTCAGTAATATATAAAACTAAAATAGTAGAATGTTAAACAAAGGGCATACAAGTTATAAATAATAAAAATATAATTAGTTGCATATCACTTAGAAATCCTATGCAAACAATTCACAAAAAATATTTTCGTTTATCATTGTGCTGAACCCATGGAGTGAAGTGAGCTTTGTTCAACTGAAAACCATCCTACAATAACAACACAAAATCCCTAAGATTTGTCACTACTCTGCACTCTTTAGAAACAATTTTTTGAAGATTGTTAAGAATCTATCAATTAAATCCCCACCATCAAAAGAAACCATTTTAATTTTATTGCAAGCTTGCTTGTCAAAATAATCTCTAGGGACTAAAACCCTATAATCAAATATTTAGATGTGGAAATGAAATTGAAGAGCAAATGAAGCTATATAGGTTAAATTCTAGAAGTGGAAAAGATTGAGGAAAATATCCACCTAGAAATTAAGATGGTTAGAAGCTGTGATAGTAGCTCTCCATATATAATGCCTATGGATGATGAGAACTAAACCATAAAACCCATAAATTGATTTGATTGTAAGAGCTAAAGGCTTGTTTGCCCCTACTTTTGTCATGTGTGTCCTCAACTCCTCTCAGGATTTTCTTGTTCAAGCACTTACTCCTATACACCATCCCTATATTCTTATATCCCCACTTCCAAGTTTTAACCTTTGAAATCCTTCTCTTGATCACTCTTTAACCTTTGTTGCGATAGAAATCCTTTTGGTCATTGAACTAGCTCCTTTGTGAGATGAAATAAAGGAGACAAGTCTTATTTCCATTCTTGAAAAATATCTAACACCATAGAAGAGCGAGGAAATGATCTTCACAAAGCAAGGATCGTAAATGACGAGTTACCTCCAATTCATACAAAAATATCTTAGAACTATGAATAGACCATGCAAGTCATCAATCCTCTACTCTTATTATAAAATACAGGGTACATACACCAAGCCATAAGGGGGGAAAGTTTTACCAATTGCATACCATAAAGTGGAAGGTGGAAATAATTTGTAAATCACTAGCAAGGAAACATGATGGCGAATTCATAATGACTACATGCTCCACAGAAGAAAGTCACCCTCAACCTCTATATAAGGATCATTATGTAGCAAAAAGAGAGAATAACTTAGGTACCGTTTGATATAATATATGTTGGAATCAAATACAAAATCAAAATAATCAATTTTAGTATGACATAACATGTAGAATACCATTTATTCAAGTATTAGTTTTCAGTTTTTTTAAATCTTTTGTAGTTTGCAAAATCTAGATAGATTTCTAGAATAAAAATAATTATTAGATGCACACTATTACTGGGATAGGTAGAGAGGGATTTGAAAGGGAATATAGTCGGCATAAAATGCCTATTGTTATGTTTGATAATATTGGTTACCTGTCAATGTATTAATTGTCCATTGGTTGTCACTCTCGGGTAGTTGTAAGCATTGGTTGGTTGACAGTTGTGTCTCTCTTGACAACAGTCAAGTCCTTGAAATATGTTGTGTACCACCAAGGAAGGGGGTAGTGTAACGTCAGATGAATTGTAATCCTTAGCCAACCATCTTTGGTCCTCTTCTCTGTAATGAATTCATGAGCTAATGAAGATATATTTTACTCTTATATCTGGTACACACTGCAATCTATATTATTACTTCATGTATGTAATTTACCAATTATAACAATAAACAAGATGTAAACCAAACTTACAAAATAAATATAACTACTACTTGGAGAATGAACCACATGAACCATAAAAGGGTCAATACACCTTAGTATACATGAAAGAGTTAATTAGTTTGAATCCTAGCTATTCCATAAAAAAATTACATGGTATCATAGCTGAACTAGAATCCCCAAGCTCAAAGTGTGTCTCATGGGAGTGTTGGAGAATGAGCTACACTTGACCATAAGAGGGCCAATAGCTCAATGGTGGAGCACCCTAGCATGCATAAGAGAGGTCTTAGGTTTGAATCTTGGTCCATGGAACTTTATCCAAATCTAACTGGTATTTTGTATTTTCAATTTCAAAGAAGGTGAGACATTTAAGACTTTTCAATCATGTATAAGATATAATAACATTATACATGAAATGGAAACCCTAATGCATATCTATATTCTTGAGCGTATACATGTAAACACAACCATCAATATACAATATAGCAATTGCAAAGAGGAACCTCCAAAATTCTAATTTGGGGGCGCTCATCTCCACTATGAAGTACATAGGCTTACAACCAATTTCTAAGAATTATAAGGTTGTATGAAATTTTGTAGGAACGAATTTCACGAAACAAATTCAACATAACCTGATTTAGGGGTCTTCATCTCCACTCTAAAAATACATAGACTAATAACAAACAAAAATCTTCATCATACTATTTAGGATCCCTTATCTCCACTATGAAAGTACATAGACTAATAACCAATTTTTAAGAATTATAAGATTTTATGAAATTATGTAAGGAAGTGCATAAAACAAATATCTAGCAAGTCCTTGACCAAACCTTACTAGAAAGCCTATAAGAATGTTCATTGGAATGTGTAGTAGAAACAAAGAGTCACGGAGCATAATGAAGAATTTATTGTCCTTTGTTCAAAGGGTGCAAAATTGTATGTAGATAAATGTACTCTTTGAAGAAGCTTATAGATTAAGAAATGTGAAAGTAAGATCACAGAGATAGTATTATTTGAGGGTAAAAAACGTTTGCCAAATTACTTTATATAAGTCACAAGGGAATGCTCTAAGTCATATTATATAAAAATATTGAAAATAGTTGATTTACAAAACCAAAACATCCATCTTGGCCACAATATCATAGCTATATAATAATTCTATAACTGCAATGCTCCTTTTCATCATGACATGGTCTTACCTTGTTCCATGAGTTTTTGTAGAGCTTCTTTTTGTGCTTTACACTTCTAGTGTCAAGAAGATATTCTTCATTCCAAAAATAAATAAAATGAGCCTAATCACATAGTTTACTGTACCACTAGTTAGCGTCTATCTAAAGTGGTCACAAGTGCTTTCCTTTATAAATTTATATAGCACTAATTGCACAGTTTATTTTACATTAATCACAAAATCCTGCTTTCAATAATGTCTATATCTTGGTTAAGCTCATGATGGCCATTGTTAAGGTCATTACCTATCTATCCATTTCTTACTAATGTCATTTTATATACTTTATCATGTATGTTTTTGTAATTTATGAGTATAATATTTTAAAAAAATTGTGAATGGCAAAAGCATATTAGCTGACAGGAATGCGATGAACATGTCAACCCTAGTTAGCAATAACTGATTATTATTATTAGAAATGGTTTAATCATTTCTCATTTACAAACAATAATATTTGTATAAAAGGAATACATATTATTGTTCCTCGGTGGTAGCAAGGGCTCTTCGATAGTTCTACAATCCTGTGATTTTTGGTCTGTAAAAGAATTTCAATATATCACATTGGAATACGAGTCCTTTGTTTTTTAAAGGACAAAGAATGTAAAGAATATGAAGATGGCTTAGGATATGATTCATGGTCCTTTAGACTGTTTGTCTCGTGGACACTATTAAAATTCCTTCATTTTGTAGTTAACCTCGCAAGGAAATGGTCAAAATCGATCCACAATGTCCTACATTATAGAACCATAAATGACACAAAATCCACGGTGGCCAATGGCAATTCTGATTTTTAGGTTGATACATATAATTGAGGTCCAACTGAAGAACCTGACACAGGCACAAGACACTAGAGTTAATCCACATCTGAACATACAAAATTACAAATGTAGGAATAAACTTCGATAAACTCTCTCGTACAGTATCCGCATTAGTTTGATGGCAAACCCTTCTCATCTTTCCTTCTGGTGGAACAGATTTGCTTTTCCTTCAACCAAATTCTTTGACATCTTCCAGCTTTTCAGTCCACAGTTCCTCAAGCATTCTGAAAAATAGTTGAATATCAAAGTTCCTCGGTATTACAAAACAAGGATTTTACAAATTGCGCTGATGTACATTCATTCCAAACAGCTTTGAATAAATCTACATTATTCCCATACTGGTTATTTGAGCACTTCCAGTGAATGTATGTACAAATAAGCCTTGGGTATATCTAGAAAGTGATGTATACTTTAAAATATCATTTCATCAGGTCGAAATATAGTATAACTCCCCTAACACTCAGGAGACAAACTAAACACTTCTACGAAACTGAAACTGAACTCTTTCTTACCACTGTGAGTCTGATGCCATGCTCCTTGTTGTAGTGTAAGCCTACAAGTATAACTTGGTTCATTTAATGTCACCAGTAATCTCCACAAGAGCATTGTCCATGTTTAAAATGATGGAAACGGTTTGCATCTCTAACTACAATTTCTCTTCCAACAATTTTGGAGATAAATTTGGTTGCAGTGTGGCAGTCACCACATACTCTAAGGTTTTTGACAACTCTAATAGTTGTTCCAGGCAGCATGTTTAACAACCCGAATGCAATTGCCAATCTCTCACTGTGGTGGCAGAGGAGTAATTCCTTTTCCTCGTCCTCTACATCATTCATTACAGATCTTACATCTGGAATATACCCTGCTGCCTTTATCTCCCAAGACAATTTCTCCAACTTTGCATAGATTTCTTGTGTTTGTGGGTGTGATCTGTCTCCTATACAAAAGGCATGTACCATTTTATGGACTTCAATCCAACTGCATCCAGGTATCTTTCTGATTCCTCTATCCTTCATCGATTTCCTTAACTTTTGAGAATCACGCCACCTGCCTACTTCTGAGTAAATGTTTGATAGAAGAACATGAGGTGCGGGATTTTTAGGGTCCAACTCAAAAAGGAGCCTTGCCACAAATTCTCCCAGCTCCATTTTCTTATGTGATCTGCAGACTCCAAGCAAACACATCCACACAACCACATCAGGTTTTGTAGGCAATTTGATGATAAAGTTTAAGGTTTCCTCAAGATAGCCAGCACGCCCAAGAAGGTCAACCATGCACACATAATGCTCCATTGTGGGTATGATGCAATAAGAGTCACTCATCTGATTAAAGTATATACAGCCCTCATCAACTAGACCAGCATGGCTGCATGCGAATAAAACAGACACAAGGCTAATATGGTTGGGACTTGTTCGTGAGTGCTTCATTAATTCAAAATGTTTGAGTGCATCCTTGCTATTACCATGCATTGCATATCCAGCAATCATTGCATTCCACGAGGCCGCATCTGAATGATGTATTTTTTCAAACAATCCACGTGCCTTCTGTATGCTTCCACATTTTGCATACATGTCTATTAAGGAGTTTGCCACAACGATATCTGACAGAAATCCATTTTCGATTATTTTTTGATGGATCTCCATACCCTGTTCCAAAGCTCCAATTTTGGCACAACATGGGAGAATGCTAGCAAAGGCTGATGAGTCTGGCTCCACGCCTGTTATTTGCATTTGCTGAAAAGTTTCAAAGGATTTTTCAACAAGTCCATTGTGTGCATATCCAGCAACGATTGCTGTCCATGATACCACATCGCGTTGAGGCATTTCTTTGAAAATACGTAAAGCCTCATCAAGAACACCATTTTGAGCATATCCTGTAATCATTGCATTCGATGATATCATGTCTTCATCATGCAATTTGCCAAAAAGTTTGTGTGCCTTCTGTATGCTTCCACATTTTGCATACATGTCTATCAGGGAAGTGGCAAGCACATCAGACAAAAGTCCGCTTTCAATTATTTTTTGATGTATTTCCATACCCTGTTCTAAAGCTCCAACTTTGGCACAAGCTGGGAGGACGCTGGCAAATGCTGATGAGTCTGACTTTACAGATGTTGAGTGCATCTGTTTAAAAATATCCAAAGCCTTTTCACCAAGCCCATGTTGTGCATATCCAGCAATAACTGCAGTCCATGAAACAACATCTCGTTGAGGCATTTCTTTAAAAAGTTTTACAGCTTCATCAAGAAAACCATTTTGTGTATATCCTGTGATCATTGCATTCCAGGAAACCAAGTCTTCCTTATGCATTTTGTCAAACACTTTGCGTGCCTTATGCATAGTTCTACACTTCGCGTACATGTCAATCAGGGCATTAGAAACTACAACATCCGACTCAACCCCACTTTCTATTACCTTTTGATGGATATCAATACCCCGTTCCAAAGATCCTATTTTGGCACAGGCAGGGAGAATGCTGACAAAAGTGGTACAGTTTGCTTTTACACCTGACAATTGCATTGTCATATAAAACTCCAAGGCTTTATCAGCAAACTTATTTTGTGCACAGCCTACAATAACTGCATTCCACGACACCACATCTCGCTGAGGCATTTCTTCAAAAATCCTCAGCGCCTCATCCAATTCACCATTTTGCATGTATCCTGTAATCATCACATTCCATGAAACCACACTTCTCTGAGCCATTTCATCAAACAATTCACGTGCCTTCTTTACACTTCCACATTTTGCATACATGTCTATCAAAGCATTCACAATGGTAGTATCCAAGAAAACTCCACTTTCCATTACTTTTCTATGGACCTCCATACCCTGTTCCAGGTCTCCCCTTTTGGCACATGCCGGGAGGACACTGGCAAAGGTTGCAGGATTTGGCTCTACACCCGCCAATTGCATTTGTTTATAAAGCTCCAAGGCTTCACCGACAAACCCCTTCCGTGCATATCCTACGATCATCACATTCCATGAGACCATATTTCGTTGAGGTATTTTATCAGACAATTCAAGTGCGATTACATCTCGTTGGGACATGTTGTCAAATAGCTTACTAGGCGTTACATTCGACTGAGGCATTTTATCAAACAGTCGACGCGCCTTCTCTAGTCTTCCACACTTTCCATACATATCCATCATAGTATTCATCACAACAACATTATAGGCTTCAAACCCACATCTAATGATCTTTCCATGAATTTGCAAACCATTGTTCAGAGATGCCATGTCAGCACATACAGGTAGAACGGCAGAGAAGGTGTACTGATCAGGCTGTACAGCTGCTCTTCGTTGCATTTGATGAAACAATGTTAATGCCTCTTGAGGAAGTCCGTGTCTTCTGTAAGCTGAAATAATCATATTCCACGACAGGACGTCTCGTTCGGTCATTTCGTCAAACACTTTGCGAGCATCAACCAAACTTCCGCACTTATCATACATGTTGATAAATGCATTTTGCAAAAAAGCGTTTGTGGCAGACGTAAATCCATTGTTCTTGATGTAAGAGTGAATTTGCTTGCCCTCTGAAAGCGCCTTCTTTGCAATGCAGGTCTGCAGAAGTTGAAGATATGTGGAAGAGTCTACAGGATTGCTGTGCGTTGTAAGCAGACAGCGGAGGGCTTCTTTCAAGCAACCTTCTTGGCAGAGTGCCCTGAGATTGGCAATGGATGTCATTGCGTGTTTCATTCATTTTACTTTAGCTAAACATCAACATAACCTTGGCTAGTTCAGATTTCTTCCTCCCCTGAATGGATGTTCATGGCCATCCCTTGAGAGTCATAATTTTTGGCAATGAACTTCAAATCTGGCCATAATTGTTGGGTGCAACCACCACTAAACCTGTGACTTAACAATCGTGGCGACTGCGAAATGTGATTTGAGAGGTTATATGTTAGCTTTCTCTTCTTTCTAGATTAAAATGTGTGAAATTTTTTATTGATCTATCATCAGGATGAAAGAAAGAACAGGCAAAGGGCTAAAATGGTTAGATGTACTAAAATTCTAAGTCATCTTCTTGTCCATCACTAATTTAACATTTAATAATTTACAATAAATGATAATTTACATTTTAATCTCAAATAAAGAAGTTGGTGCATGTTGTGTAGGCTAAAGATGCAAGTGTGAGTTCATTAAGAAGTAAAGCAAAAAATGCTGACATGAAGATTGTAAAACTTGATGATATGCAAGGTTCTATTGAAACTTACATGAAAAGATAATGACCCATGGTTGAGGAAGAGACTATTCTAAACTAAGGACAATGTATGAGGGAAGTGTTGTCAACTAACCATTGATGGAGGTGGTATTGATAACTTAGTGTCCACAAAGATAGTGGAGAAGTTGGGGTTGAAGATTGTTGCTCATCCCATCACAGAAAAAATCTCTTACTTCTAGAGTGGATATCAAATCATAGTGGTAGAGCAATGCCAAGTTACATTTTGCATTGGAGGATATAGAAATGTGGTGTGACATGATGTAATCTTGATGGATGCCTACCATGTGTTACTAAGAAGGTAGTGGTAGTATGATTGATGCACAATACATGATGGGCACAAGAACAACTTCACCATCAAGAATGATAGGAAGAAGTTTTGGTTACTTCCCACAAAGGACAAAAAGGAGGCCATATAGAAGTGTAAGGGGTGGTTTTCACCAACAAAAGATTTTCTCAAGTAGGTAGGAGGCTTATATGACTATTTTGTGCTAGTAGCCAACCTCATTTAGGAGTAGATGGAATCACTTAGTTCTAAAGAGCCATAGGTTTTCAAACTATTCAAGAAGTTTGTATATGCAACAGTTGAAGGAAAGATAAACAAATTATCATCAATGCACAACATCTCACACTACAAGCATATGATTCCAAGTTTTGGTTTGCCAAACTAGGTGCCACACAATATGAATCTTCACACGACTGTGGAGTTAAATAATCAATTTAATAAATATTGGAATGAGGCTTGATAAGGGAAATATTGAGTAATTAGACAATGCTTTCAATACTTGAACTAAACATGGATGAAGAAAGGGGGATGTGCACATATTCCCACAAGATAAATAAGATTACCATTATGTATAGGTTTTTACTAGCATGCTTTGATCACTTGATGGATTTCTTGAGTGGATAGAACTACATAGTGGATATTACTAGATTAAGATTAGGGGTAGAGATGAATGAAATAATAAATTTTGAATAAAGTAAGGGAATGGGTGGTGATGCCATTTGGATTATAAACAACTTAAGCACATTCATGTTATTAATGAATGAGGTTTTCAAGTTATTTAACCATTTTGTTAGAATGTGAAGTTGATGCTATTCATGTTGTTATCATTGATGTCAACATATCCGAAGCATAGTTGTGGTTCATTTATGATTTGGTTGTTTTGTTTTATCGGTTGATGTGTGTACCAATATCTTTGGTGTAACAGTAGAAGTGTTCACCGAAAGATGTGCTTTACATGTTTATCCTTATTCGTGTCGGTGATGGTCCCTTTTAGTGTGCAACATATGGTGGAATGTTTGTTTTGGATCGGTCCTATCTTGGACGTGTTTGTTGTGCTTCGGTTGATGCATTTAACATATATATCATGTCCGTTGGTACTGAAGATCTCAGAGATTTTCTATCGTGCTGAAGTGTGTTGTATTGAGTGTGGTGGTCCACGTTTAATTCCTTACCACCGCGGGAATGTTTTGGTGAGACCTATTTCAAATCGGTTTAGGCTGACTTGGTTGCTGGCATCAAGCTATATAAGAAGAGCAATAATCTCTGTGATTCATGTGGTTGCTTGTATGGGAGTAAATGTGAAATGAATGTGAATCTGGCAAGGAAATATCTATGTGTTGATGTATGTGTGACTTGATGCAATCGGTAGAAAACTATTATATCATTTTTGTATTGCAAAGTATTGGTGACAATGACTTCAGTGGTGGATTTTTTCTTTCATTTCTTATATTCTAGTAGTAAGCTCATTTGTAATTGGCAGTGAGGCAACCCATAGTGAGAAAACTGACAGTGAGCCCTTGTAAAATCACCTTAACTAGTGTCACCTTAACCCCTGTTCATTTCATGAGAATTATCTTCTCCGTGGTTTTTCCCAGTTTGGGTTTCCACGTAAATTCTGGTGCTCTTTGTGTTGATGGTTTTGTGCTTTCATGTTGACATCTGTTATAAGTTTTTGAATTGTTTAAGTGCTTACCAGTTCAGCAAAAGTTTTAATAAGTGTTTGTGAATATTTGATTCACCCCCTCTCAATTATTTGGCATGTTCAACAAATTTGTGGTTTTTATTTGTCTTGGTAACATTTTCATGTTAATAAATAAGAGGGGGGAACATCTTGTACACCTACAATAGGTGTTGGCATAACTAAGAAGAGAAGAATTTTGTATAAACCTAAATAAGTGAAGAACCATGAAGGAGTTGACATACTTAGGATTTGTGATATCTCAAGAGAGATTGTAAATGGATCTAGATAGAAGGTCTATGTCGTTGATTAGTGGCTTTATCGGAGAATCATTATGGAGGCCATAAGCTTCCATGGGTTTGCAAGCTTCTATCCAAATTTTAGTAGGAACTTTAGTGTACTCGTGGACCCTAGATACATAAAATGTAGAAATGATATTTTAAGTGGATAGGTGAGTTACCTCCATGAGTTTTGCACTCTTGAAGAAGAAAGTGGTGGTGTATCCTACACTTGTAGTCACATGTTAGATTTGGTAATAATCAACAAATCAACTAAGACATCATTCCATACAGATAGTCACAATATCCTGCTCAATATTAGAGAATAGGTTGAACAATGCTATGTCCTATTATTTAGAAAACAAAAAACAAGAAATTACAAATCAAACTACATACCTAGGGAATGAATAGGAAAAAATAAGTTATTGTGTTTATGATAAATGAAATGGAGGACGAAAGTAGACTATGAAGAGACACTGTCACTCGCGTTATTAACCCTAAACGAGTCTAACTAAGAAAGATAAATTAGGTGTAGGAATACAAAATAGACTAATAAATAAAATCCTCAATCAAGATCATGAATGACAACCAATGTTGTATTAAGTCATGATGGTAGAGCAAGCACACATTTCAACAAGAACTTAAATAAGGCTCAACAATGTTATTTTGTCTATGACTAGGAATTTCGCCCCACAACATAAGCTTTGTGTAAGTAGATTAAGTAGTGCCACTACTTATTAAAACAAAGGACTTTGTGTTGTACATAGACCATTAGGTGTTGAAGCTCATGAATAATCATGTAGAGCTCAACCATAGACACATAAGGTCAATAGAATATTTGTAGGGTTATTCTTTTATATTGAATCTGTCATGCCCCAAAATCTGGGCATTTAAACCTTAATCGAAAGAACATAAATTATCATTTAAACATGTTATAAGAACTATAAGAGATGAAATCTTTTCAATACCTTTACATATTTCACAGATTAAACTAATATATGATTTCAACAACATATAATAAAGCTATAATTCTTAAGATTTATTTTCTTATCACTTTAATAGATCAAAAATAATACTAATTCTGAAGTAGCCAATAATGCAATTAATCATACAAGTATATAGAACAATTTCTTTCTCTTTTATTACAAGGAAATAGTG
>MU225001.1:2250568-2282172 GCA_018584345.1 Thuja plicata | reverse complement strand
AGTGACACAACAATTTCACATGAGCATGACTTATTACACATTTACTTAATTAAATAAATTACAATCATACACCACACTTTCACGAATAAAAATACAATACAACGAGGTCCATGTCTCTTTATATAGACAGGGCCTTAGCATCACGGTTTTCACATAGGTTCATTTCTGAATCCCCGATTAGTACCATGGTCAACTTTCCTGCACACTCATTGCACACATCAGTAGGTCCAATAAATCAATACATAAAAATAATAGAATACATAATGTAAGTTGAACACACATTCACTCACACTTGCATCAAAGATTATTGAACTTAACAATATCTGCATCTATTCCACATGCATAAACATAACTTTTAATAAATTTGCATCTTGATTATATCTAACATCCACATACTAATCCAGTATATAAAACCATCAAAACTAAGTTTTAAACATAAATCTGCATCACTCACACAAAGTATCAATAAATTTCCTGATTACAAAATCAGGTGTTGTATACAAGAAAACGATTCCACAGATCCATAAAGTAATACATGTTTCCCAAAAGTCTGACTATAACAAAATCTGTATCAACAAGTGAACTATACATGAGAAATAGTGTTAAGATTATGTCAAACTGGGGTAGGCCTCACAGAATCATCATGTAGGAAAGATCAACGAGGTTGCAAAAATAATTAAGTAGGAGATAGGAGTTATTGTACTAATAATAATAAACTTGTGGACATCAAGATGATGAAGGATTTGCATGGTGTAAATCCAAAATTTTCAAATGCATGGTGCATTTGCACATAGCTTGGGTTGAAGAAATATGCTTATAAAAGGAATAATTTTTGCGAGATATACTTATTTAAGTGGAAGTAATTGTGCATCCCAAAGACTTCAACAAGAGAGAACCTTATCAAAGAGTTGCATGGATGTAGACTAAGAGGACACTTTAACACAAGGCAAGATGTAGGCCATGTTGGAGGGGAGGTACAATTGGCCAAGTATGCACAAACACATGTATACAAATTTATAGAGAGGTACAAGATCTACCAAAAAAATAGAACAACAAAAAACATTAGGTATTGTAAGCCATTGTGCATGTTGGGTGAACTGTTGGAGGAAATATCCATAGATTGCCACACAATCAACGGGTCATTGACTCTATCTTTGTGATGTTTGATGGATTTCCTAAATGCCACATTTCCTTCCTCGTTGGAAGTCAATTGATATGTCCATGATAGAGGATTTGTTCTTGAAACTTGAGATAGTTTAATTGTATGAGTTGTCATGCAACATCATTTTACATAAAGTAAATACTCATATAAACATAAAATAAGTAATACACCATAAGACATTTTTACATGGGTTAAATAATTTTGGATAAAAAAACCCAATGCTCCAAAGAATCCTAGAATGTATTATTTAATAAAATACATAGATTACAATACCCTAGCAAAGAAAGCCTTCATAGGAGTTTCACCAACATATAATTCTTGAGTGATTCTAGCTATGTAATTGCACTTATAAATCAACTGTAGAAACTACAATTCCAAACACCAATATATACACAAAGTATAAGTTACAAATTATTAATGGTTTGAAAACCATTTTCTATTTGAAGACTCTATCTTCTGAAATGTGTACTTGCTATTTGATTTCAACATGATAGAAGATTCAATTATAAATTGATAAATTAATTTAGGAGATCTTTAATGTGTGCATGTAGTAGATTATTTTTCACTTGTTTCTTGTTTTGAATTTATATGTTTATAATGATTACGATTTATAAGTGTTTACACATTGGGTGTTACGTGAATGATTATAAAGACATGTTATAGAATTGATATAATTTGAATTTTATAAAAGTATTGTAATACATTTTAAATCTAAAGTTTGTTATGCTCCTTAATTTGTACTTATTTAATTTAGACATAGAAGATTAAATATAAAAACAATTATTTTATAAATATTAAGGTATAAATAGTTGATTATTTTTTATTCATGTATTAATTTAAATGTATGCATGTTTATAATTAGTGTTATCTATAAGTATTCATAAATTGAATATTGGCCTTTTTATCAAATTTTTTTTTTTATAGAATTGATAGCATTTATAAATTTTATAGAATTGAAAAAATAAAACTTATATATTATTGTATAATGAATGGTGCATCAATTAATATAAATGTATGTTTATAAACATTTTTTCTAATAAACTTGGGTTAGGTATCTAAGGGCTTGAAAAAAAAACATCAAAGGATATGGATTCGAGTAATGCAAAGTTCACCAAATCCATTCAAAATTAAAATTTATTAATCAATAGATTAACTACTTCCTCATATAATTATATTTTGAACATCACTCCAGTGCTTCTTAAAAAGGGAGACTTCTACATGTATAATTTTGTAATGGCTTCAAGAGGTTTCACAATTCGTAGACTTCCTTCTCACATTACTAGAAGGCCTTGGAATCATATGATGGCTGGTCTTTCCATAAAATGTTCTTTTTTATTTTTCAACAATATGTATTCCTACTTGAGGAAAGGAGTGACCTATAAATCTTCAACTAGAATAGAATCTATGGCGTTGATTATCCCATCTCTTAAATCCTCATTCCTAATGTTGAAACTTTGATTGGTGACAAAGAATTAGTCATTGTCATGCGAGAGGAGTTGAAGTGTCCCTTTCCTTGCATGAAGAGGCCTTTGGCGCTTTACTTCAAAATAAACTTTATTGAGTGCCTTCATAAGAATCAACCTATTATTTTAGGAAATAGTGAGGTTATTGGTCTCGACCCCTTTCTACCAAGTAGATTGAGAACTTATTGAGCTCTTGAGAAGAATAGAAACTTATTTTTGAGCAATCAAAAGGTAAATGACCATACACATAACAAAAGTGACAACAAAAAGAATAATCACATAATCTTATTTTTTCACCCGAGATATGCCTTGCTTGTTCAAATTGTTTTTTTTGCACCCAAGATCTACCTCACTTTTTAAAAATAATTTCTATAAGAAAACTCTTCTCCAAATATATTTCAACATATATTATGACATAAGTAACATAACCATGAATTATACTTTTTAAACCTGTTGATGTTTATAGCTTCGATTAGATAAAATCTACATAATGATATATTAATTTTATGAGAAAAGATTAAAATATTAAAAAAAATTAAAAAATGACTATCTATACTCAATACATTTAAGAAGGGGTGTTAATGTAATATAGCTTTAGTCCGTAAATAAATGAAAATAAGGATTATTCACACACACACACACACACACACATATACACGTTATTATTATATATATACTATTACATATTATATATATAAATATAATTATAAAATCACCTTACATACTCATCGATATAAACCATCGACTAATATAATATCACACCTTATGTTTTGGTATCAGCTTAGTATCGATACGTATGATGAAATATTATACTTGTTAAATGTCCACCGATATGATTATCAGGTGCGCCATGTTAATGTAATTAGGGCATACAATGTAGAGTCACGTTCACAATGGAACGTGACTCCACATGGAGTCATGTTCCATTGTGGACGTGACTCCACGTTAACATATATATCCATATTGTAATCGCAGACCAGTATGCACAACTACACATAATAAATCAGTCTCAAAGTAAATACTGATTTTGCAATATAATATACCTTCAAATTAATATTAATATCTTCAATATATATATTTTCACACATTTCATTGTGACATATAAATATATATTAATTGAGCATTTATATAATTGTATATGTATTAAAGAGAAATTTTTAAAGGAGTTAACAATCTTAATCTAATATCAAAATTTAACATGGTATCAGAGCAAGGTTCCCTCTATAAAGTCTAACCGCTTGAAGGGAGATCCGATTAGATTGAAGAAAGATTAAGATCAGTTTTAAAATTATATATTTGTGAAATTCTTGTACCGACAAAATGGTGAATGGAATCAGACTTGAAGATAGGCTTGAAGGTGCTTCAAATTTTGAATCTTGGAAACTACGCATGATGCTAATTCTAAGAAAGAATGAGTTAAAAACAATTGTAGTAAATCATCCTAATGAGAATGACGAGAAGAGCCAATGGGAAAAGGACAATACCAGAGCAATGGAGTTACTAGTAGATGGAGTAAAAGATCACATACTACCCATTATCACAAAGTTAGACTCTGCATATGAAATGTTCAAAGCCCTGGAAAACATTTATGAGATCAACAACACTAGCAGGATCCTTACTCTTAAAAATCAACTCTCTAATATTAAAATGAATAAAGGAGAGACCATTACCTCATACTTTATGAGGATAACATAATTAAGAAACCAACTATCGACGATTGGTCACATCTACGATAGTAAAGAGTTAACTATGGTAACTTTAAATGGACCCCCTGTGTCATGGGAAAGCTTTAGACAAGGAGTGAGTGCTCGTTCGAAACTCCCCAAATTTGATCGACTAAAAGCTGACTGCATTCAAGAAGAGTGTAATCTGATATCTAGAAATATTAATTTTTTAGTTTACAAAGACTTCTAATGCAATCATCATTCTTTAGAAAAATCTTCACTTTTTGACATAGAGCACCATAGAACTATTTGGGTGAGTAAAGATGAGAATATGCAACAATAATTGTAGAACTAAATAATTGTGAGACCTTCAAAGTCTCAAAAATCTTATTTGGAAGTAAGTTATATGTTCTACAATCCAAGTTGGAACCAACATAATCCCAACCATATCTAGCCCTACTAGAAAGTGAATATTATAAAGAAATTGTGAATATTAACACTAGATTCTTTTAATTGAATATATATTCACATAATCCTTTTCAAATAGGAATCACAAAGACATAAATATAACCAAAATAAAAAATAAAAATAAAAATGGATACAACTTAAAAGTTACTAACAAAGAAATGTCAAATTACATTCCTTGAAGACTTTATTGATCCAGGATTGACATAAGTCTTCAAAATCAATGCTGTTGTCATCATCATCCACACCATCTTAAATAAAAATGTATCATTTGTATATTCCAGGCATCATTCTTGAAGGTAGGGGAGACAAAAGAAGTTGAAGAGAGGCAATGGAGGTTGGGTTTGAACAGAGACAATGGAGGTTGGGTTGATGAAGTAGCGGCGTGACTTTTGCATGGTGGTTTCATAAAGAATGCTTGGGTTTCATTCATCTTCCCTGCTATTCGACACAATGAACAGCGAAGTGAATGAACACCAGGAATAATTGGGCAGAGTATATTAAATTTGCAACTTGTGCTGCTTTTTTCAACACTAAATGAAGAAGTGGATAGAGGTGAGGACGCCTGAGGCGGACAATGAATGAAATCAATATTGCCTGGTGACTCCTGCCACAATAAATAATAATAAATATCTGGTTTAAAAAAAAAAAATCTTCTCCCTGTTAGAGTCCTTTACTTTTGGATGCAATGCTGTTAACTGTTATGTTCTATATTTAGTGATGATTTCTTTATAATTTTCGTTTCACCACCTCTAGTGTTCCATTTTCTTGGTCCACCATATAGAGTAGTTTTTATGGTTTTTTTTTCCATGGAGAATTTTCCATTTACACACCCATACAACTTATAATATAATGTTGTTCTATTCCACACACATATATGAAGTAAAGTATACTAACATTCTTCACCAAAAATACCTTTGTCTATAGTTACTTAGATGACATAATTTTTTTTAATAGTTGCATCATCATATAAGTATGATCTAATGGTATTAATAATTGAAACTCTAATCTAATAGATAATAGATAGAGATATTGTCTTTATTGGGAAAAATTAAAGTGATATTAATAGTTTGATATATATATATATATATATATATATATATATTGTGACATCTCTATTTCTACTAGCCTTATCAAATTGAATTTTTTTAAAAAAAATCTAAATTTTAAAATTTTAATAAATAAAATTTAAACTAATTGAATAGGTGCTCTACCCTACTTACAAAGGAATTCACACTTTGCAAGCATCAAAGGGTAAATAATTACAACTCAAATAATTTTTCATAAAATCCTCATCAAATATTAAAGCAGAGTAGTGAAACTCTAATCTAATAGATAGAGATATTGTCTTTATTGGGAAAATTTAAAGTGATATTAATTGTTTGATCCAAATATGTCAATATATTTATCAATTTTTTTATTGTGACATCTCTATTCCTACTAGCCTTATCAAATTGAAAATTTTGAAAAAAAATCTACATTTTAAGTTTTTAATAAATAAAATTTAAACTAATTGAATAGGTGCTCTACCCTACTTACAAAAGGAATTCACAATTTGCAAGTATCAAAGGGTAAAGAATTACAACACAAATAAATTTTCAGAAAATTCTCATAAAATATTAAAGTAGAATAGTGAAACTCTAATCTAATAGATATAGATATTATCTTTATTGAGAAAATTTAAAGTGATATTAATTGTTTGATCTAAATATGTCAATATATTTATCAATTTTATATTGTGACATCTATATTCCTACTAACCTTATCAAACTGAAAATTTTGAAAAAAAAGCTAAATTTTAAAATTTTAATAAATAAGCTTTAAACTAATTGAATAGGTGTTCTACCCTGCTACAAAGGAATTCACAATTTGCAAGCACCAAAGGGTAAATAATTAGAACACAAATAAAAATTTCAGAAAATTCTCATTAAATATTAAAGTAGAATAGTGAAACTCTAATCTAATAGATAGAGATATTGTTTTTGTTGAGAAAATTTAAAGTGATATTAATTGTTTGATCCAAATATGTCAATATATTTATCAATTTTTTATTGTGACATCTCTATTCCTACTAACCTTATCAAATTGAAAATTTTGAAAAAATATCTAAATTTTAAAATTTTAATAAATAAAATTTAAACTAATTGAATAGGTGCTCTACCCTGCTACAAAGGAATTCACAATTTGCAAGCACCAAAGGGTAAAGAATTAGAACACAAATAATTTTTCAGAAAATTCTCATCAAATAGTAAAGTATAATAGTGAAACTCTAATCTAATAGATAGAGATATTGTCTTTATTGAGAAAATTTAAAGTGATATTAATTGTTTGATCTAATTATCTTAATATATTTATCAAATTTTTATTGTGACATCTCTATTCCTACTAGCCTTATCAAATTGAAAATTTTGAAAAAAATCTTAAATTTTAAAATTTTAATAAATAAAATTTAAACTAATTGAATAGGTGCTCTACCCTTGAAGGAATTCACAATTTGCAAGCACCAAAGGGTAAAGAATTACAACACAAATAAAATTTCAGAAAATTGTTATCAAATATTAAAGTAGAATAGTGAAACTCTAATATAATAGATAGAGATATTGTCTTTATTGGGAAAATTTAAAGTGATATTAATTGTTTGATCTAAAAATGTCAATATATTTATCAATTTTTTATTGTGACATCTCTACTCCTACTAGCCTTATCAAATTATTTTTTTTGAAAAAAATCTGAATTTTAAATTTTAATAAATAAAATTTAAACTTTAATTGAATAGGTGTTCTACTGTGCTTACGAAGGCGCCCACATTTTTTATTTAACTTTTAAAATAAAAAATAAAAAATAGCAGTTTAGAATGTTGTTGGTATGTTTTCATTTTAAATCCTAACAAGGCAAGTACAATTTTTTTTTGTTATAATTAACAATTAGATTACAAAAATGGAAAGTACACTAATAGGTCAAACAATTCCCATAAGTAGATAACCATTGATCTTACAAAAAGAAACTCCAAATGATATGGATATATCAGAGGATCAAGCAATCCTATGCAAATTTACTGGTCTAAAAATCTGAAGACATAAAATTAGGGCTTGGATTTCTAAAAGTTGGAAAACTCAAAAAATTGTTAAATTTCTACCTAAAGGCTTCTTTGTAGTAATATTTGCAAACTTAGATGATATAGATTGTATCTTGTAGAATGGAATATGGAAATTGGAAGATTATCCCCTATACATGCATAAATGACAGGAGAATTCAATTTAATTGAGTTGGAACCTTGTGATCAACCTATTTGGATATGTTTATACAATTTACCAATTAAATATTGGTCACAAGAATGCTTGGAAAAGATTGGAAGGAAATTAGGAACCCTAATGGATATCGGTGTCAAATTAGCAGAAGGTGATTCCTACCTCTATGCTCGTATCCAAATTGCAACAGTTGTCAATTCCTAATTTAATTATAGTGAAAGTAAAGGAAAATTTAAGAGCCATTTGATCATAAGAAGATAGAACAAGTTCCCAAATCAGTAAAGAATAGGGATGTAACATAAATGATTCCCCTCAATTGGTTGAGCAGATCACAAAATGTCTAGATGATTCGATCTCAAAGGAAGAGATGTCATAAACAAAAGGGATAGGTATCACTGACACGAGGAAGCCAAAGAGAAAGGTCTAAAGAGTGTCAAGAATTTATTTTATAAACCCAACAGAACAAAGATCTCCCTTGGAGGGAAATGGAGATAACTACATGGAATGTCAGGGGTCTAATAGAACCGAACAAAAGATGCTAAGTTAAGCATCATATAGAAAAGATCCAAGTGGACATAATTATGATACAAGAATTTAAAATTAGTGATGATGTAGAAGATAGAATAATAATATATTGCAAACAATTGTTCTTTACAAATTTGCAAGGTGCATCAAGCAATTTGGGTATGGATGGAGAAAAATGTTTATGTATCTATCAAACAAACACACCAATGGTGAATTTTTGGAAAGTTAAATTATAAGAACTTAGATATGGAATTTCCTATTATCATTGTTTATGGATGGTATGCTTGAACAAAATATAAAGTAACTGTTCATAAAAAAATTTGGTTTCTCATGAGCTGTATTAATACACATATGTTAGTCTTGGGGGAGATTTCAATGCTATATCAGATATCAAAGAAAAAGAGGGGTGTCACTATAGTAACCAAGGTTATGACAAATTTTAGAGAGTTTATAGCCAAAACAAAAATAGTGGATTGCATTCCTAAAAATGATGTTTTTATGTGGACCAATCGGAGATTGGGATTTACCAACATAGCTGAATGATTGGATTTATTCTTCTTATGTCCAGAATGGCTAGAGTCTGATTGTATGCACGAAATAAATATTCTTCCAATAACAATTTTTGATAATTTTCTAATTTTATTATAATCACAAGGGAAACCGTCACACCTAGGCGCTTTGTCATCAGCCATTGAGAAAATAGCTTCCTTGAGATCAGCAACAGAGAGTAGATGATCACAGAAGTCCCTCTGAGAGGAGGAAAGCCTATTGGGAACCATAACCAGAGTGGTCTTAAGGGCATTATCTCTTTCAAGAGAATTTTCCTGAGCAGTAAAAACTTTCTCATAATGGCGAACGAAAGCCTGAAGGATGTCAGGTAGCTCAAAAAAGACCGCCTGACCTTCCTTGATATGCTTAATTCCCACAGAGGTATGACGAGCTCTCATGCATTGGAAAAATTCTTTGGAAGCTCGCTCCCCAATCTTCAGCCAATGAAGACGGGCTTTGATCTGAGCACCACGAGCAGTGTAAGAATCAACAACTTGTTTCTGATGACGAATCTGTGCAAGATGGACCTGCAACTGAATGTTGAAAGGATCCATGGCAAGATTTTCCGTAGCAGATTGCAACTCTCTGGTTGTTGCCTAGTAGGAGCGCCTGCGGAAAGTCGCAAGTTGTCTGCCATAAATGCGGAGAAATCGAGTTGTGCGCTTGATAGCATCATTCCACCATTGAATCTAGCCAACAACATGACGTGGCCTGGGTTCCAAATTCCACACACGCTGAATGTGGGCCATCGTGGCTTGATGGGACAACAAAGAAGTATTAAAAAAGAATTGTGTTTTGCAAGGCCGTTGCTGAGCTGTAGCCCACTCAACACCAAATTTGCTGGGAAAGTGGTCTGACAAAGTGACATCAATGAGAGGAATGATAGAGGAGTCCTGGGAGTCCGAGAAGGAAAAAAATGATTGTGCGAAGATCATGGCACAATCGAGCAGTTTTAGAACTCTGTCAGAACCAACTTTAAAATTAGACCAAATGTGCCACACATCCCCAGGATGGCGGCGGTGTGCAATACGATCAAAAAGGCCTAATTTATTACGCATGTGGTACCAGGCTTGACGCTCTCCAGCTGTCCAGCGAAAAGGAACAATCCCATCTTTATCTGTCGTTGTCTCAACCATATTAAAGTCACTGCACATGACCCAAGTGGTTGGTGGCAGAGCGTCAGTAATCCATCTCCAAAGAAGAGATCGCTCAACAACATCATTGGAAGCATAAACATTAACAATCCCAAAAGAATGATTGTGAATAGACAACAAAATCCACACCGCTCTGTGAGTGGGGTCACAACCGTGATCAACAAGAAAAGAGTGCCTCCGAGGTGAGAGAAGAGTAACGATGCCACCTCGACCAGCTTCGTGCTGAGAGGAGAAAACAAAGCTGTCAGGCCAAATGCTTCTGCAAGCAACCTGGAGCAAGAAACCAGCAATTTTAACCTCTTGAAGGCAAAAGACATCCAACGAAGCAAAACGTTGACGAACATCTCTAACCAAATACTTTCGGTGGAGGTCTGCAATTCATTAAGAATTATCTTGCATATCATCCTCGTCCACAAGAGAGGAGAAGTTGTTATACAAAAGGACAGAAGAAGAATGCCCCATGAGTCTGGCAAAGGACTCATCAGAGCCTCCCATAATAACTCTGCATTTTTCGGAAGCATGTTCATCGTGCTCATCCCGCCGGGGAGGGCTGCGAGAACGTCTCAAAGGCTGAGAAGCCGATGTTGAGACTGTGGAGGCAACAAGCGGAGTGCGAACCCAAGGCTGGCATTCAACAGAACCTACAATAGGTTGAACAAGAACCGAAGAGTCCACATGCTTATCTTTCCCTAGGAGATCCCTAGGGTTTGAAATAGTAGGCTGAGGAGCAGCCGCTAGGGAAGGCAACGCCAAAGGCTGCTTTGAAGCAGAAGCTGAAGAGCTTTTGCCTTTGCGAACCACCGTTGTCTAGTCATCTTTAGCCGGCTTAGATGCAACATCTTTGGCCTGGGGTTTCGACCTCGAATCCACCAAGGGACAATCTTTGATCTTATGAGTGGCAGATTGACACAGATAACAGGTGTTTGGCAGGTTCAGGTACATCACCTTCTGGGTGAAAATGGTATCACCAATTTGAATCTCAATTGACTCCTTGAGGTCCCTTGAAAGGTCGACCTCAACACAGGGTCACTTTTGAGGACGAGCGTTAAAGAAACGATCTGGTTCAAGACATACCACTTTGCCAATAGCCTGTGCTAGGGTTTGCATGAAAGGCCAGCAACGCAAAGGCAAACCAAGAAACTCAACCCAAATAGGAACACGTAATTTCTTGTCATCAGAAACAGAGAAATCATGCGAACAACGCTGAAAAACCAAGAGAGAAGACCTAATAGACTAAGGACCATGTGAGAGAATAGCCTCCACATGAGTTGGGTTGGAAAAACGATAAAGAAAAAAGCCTTTGGTAAGGCTTTGAACGCCATCAAGCCGGACTTCGTGAGGAGACCAGGCTTTGGTTACCCATTCACGCAACATGCTTTTAGGAGGGATTCTACCAACAAAATAGCCAATAAGAGTATTCTTTTCAAGCCAGTCACAGGTAGAATCAAAATCTTGAACAAGCAGGACAATATCAGGCGTACCTCATGGAATACTTTCGGGACGAACTTGCGAGGTCGCTTGTTCGGAGGCACCATGAGCATTCGCAGCAACTCCAGCACCAGCATCAATTGCTGGGTAGAGGCTGGCTGGAGCCATTAAAAACCTAAAAAAAACTCCCGCAGTAAATGCGGTATGTACGACACAAGAAGCAGTTAAGGCTCAGAAAAGGCAAACCAGACACAAAAGCCTAGCAGAGCACATTTTCCCAAATCGCTACCCCTTCTTTTGATACTATATGCCCTAAAAGCTTTCCTTCTATGAAAGCAAACTGGCATTTCTTTGGGTTTAATATATTTATTTTTCTTTCATTAATGATATAATTTTGTTTTAAGATAATTTCAAACATTTTTTTTAGTAAAAATATTCTTTAGATAAAATATATTAAAATATTAACTTTAAAGCAAAAAAAAAAGATTTAAATTTGAATAAAAACAACATAATTGTCTTATTCTACTTTTTATTCTTTGAATAAAGCTTTAAAATGATTTAATTTAAATTTGACTCAAGATATTTTTGAACACTATTTTAATAAATTGTATTCACTATTTTTATACATTTTACACTTTTTTTCTTTTCTTTTTAGAATGTTCTTTTTAGACTTAGGAATTAGATAACCCACTCCCCCTATAATTTTAAATACGATTTTTACAAGATTGTATTTAATTTTTTTACAAAACCATGTGAAATTGACATAACACACCTTCCAATACCATGACAAACTAAGTCAGCCCTTTAAGTTTTTATATTTTAAACTCATATAACATCAATAATATTAAACTAAACCTAATAGGGACATTTAATATTTTGATAAATCCCTAAAATTATTATAAGTTTTATTCATTCAATATAAATCTCAGGAGATTAATATATAGAGAGAGTACATACATAATTATTATTTAATAATAAAAACCACTTGTGTAGAACATGGAAAACCATCCGTTCAAGGATGTACAAAATAGAAAAGGTCAGAAAAGACTTCCCACTCACACATTGGCCATTACCTTCATTCATTTAACACTCTTTCCGCGTGGAGGAAATTTCCTCGCAAATTCCAGACTTCTCCTCTATTAAAAGCCCACAGGTAAACCAATACACATTGTATATCGCCTTCCTCGTAGGAATATACACACTGTATATCCATCATCCCTCCATGGAAAATACCTCCGAAATGGAGCAAGTTTCCTCAAAGCTCGAATCAAAGCCTCCAATGCGCGTGTCCCCGTCATTCAGGCTGCACAGCAAGAGCCTCAATAGCGTCAGGCTCAGAAGAATTTTCGACGCCTTTGACGGCAACGGCGACGGGCAGATCAGCGTCGCAGAGCTCGGGCAGGCCCTGAAGAGGCTCGGCCTTCCGATCCCGCTGCCCGAGCTGGAATCGACGATGCGCGGCTTCTTCAGTCCGGGCAGCGACGGCCTCGACTTTGACGCCTTCGTAGGGCTGCACAGATCTCTGGGGGACAAGCTTCTCGGGGTTTCTGACGCCTCCGAGGGCGTCGTGACGGAGGAAGATGAGCAGGATTTGAGGGAGGCTTTCGGTGTTTTTGACGAGGACGGTGACGGATTCATTTCGGCGTCGGAATTGCAGGGGGTTTTGCGCAGGCTGGGTTTGGCTGAAGGGAATGATGTGGAAAATATGATTCATTCCGTCGATGCGAATCGTGACGGCCTGGTTGATTTTTTTGAGTTCAAGAAAATGATGACGGAGGCCGTGACGGTTAAGGGCTCTTGATTTTGACGCCCTGGGCGGCGTCAACAAGAGAACGTTTTGTGCGTCTGACATATGTTTTGACGGACGATAACATTTGCAGTTTGTAGTATGAATTTCCTGAATTTGACCTAGTTTCTGTGGTTGTTAAAGCATGGCGTCTAAAGAAAGAAAAAGAAAACGATGGTGTTTCCTTTTTTGAGTTTTCTTAATTAAAGCAATTACGAATTGGAGCTCGCCATCAAATGTAGTTTTTATGTGATTCTGGTGTTGGTAGAAGAAAATTCTATACAGTTTTCTTCCTCTTTACATTAATTATGAAATGAATACTTTGAGGAAATATCTCTAATAATAATTTTTGTTTTTCTTCCTCTTTACATTAATTATGAAATGAATAGTTTGAGGAAATGTCTGTAATAATAATTTTTGTTTTGTCTAGTATTAAATAGAGATAATGTTATAATAGAACAATCACAATCAGTTGGTTCAGAAATTAAATCAATTGGCTCAGATAATATATCTTTGGAGTTTATTGAAAATGGCAAATTATAATTGCATTGTCTATATATTTTTATTTTTAGTATTTAAGTTCTTTTAAGTCTTATCTCTTTTGGTTGTACGGTTCTTTTTTTTTGGTTTTTTTGGGAAGAAAGAAAGAAAGATGTCTTGTTTTGAGTTTTTATAATTAAGAATTGATTAGTTTTTAATTATGTGACAAAAGTTTGAAAAAATTCTTTATTAATAAATATTTTAGCATTCTATTATATTAAATAGAGATAATCTATTAAATACAGCAATTACACTGAATCTTTTTTGTTTTTTAGTTGTACTCTTAGTAGTATTGTTATGTTCACTGGTGGGGGTGGTCCTTTTATCAGACTTATTTTAGATTACATGGTATATTGGATAGGAATCCCAAAGACTATTATTCATTTTTGATGATTTCGATGATTGTTGTATTTTGATGTTTTTGATGTTAGTAATTAGTGATTAATGTGTTGCTACTGTCCATCTGCTCACCAACACCCTTATTTTTGCTACTTTTAATATAAAAAACAATCACAATCAATGGTTCATTCCGGTATAGTAATCTATTTAGAGTTTATAGAAAATAGCATTTATAAAAAATTGTATGGTTTATATTGCTTTTTTTAAAATAGCTTTTAAGAAATGCATGGTATATATATCTTTGGAGTTTATATCAATTGGTTTAAACCAAATGGGCCACCATGGCATGTCTAACCATATCTTTCTTAATTTTTAAAAGGTAGTATAACCTATAAAAGTGATGATGTGTCTATCAGTAAAACCCTATTTATTGATTCTTTAGGACCTTACTATAGAAGCTTTGCTATACAAGTATATTGTGATCTATTATTGATTCCTGAATAATATATTGAGTGACTTTTGAAATATGGGGTTTTTCTTCCGAAAGAGTTTTTCCTATGTAGATCACCGTATTGTGGGTTGCATGTTAATTGTGTTTAAATCTATTAAGTTTTTGCAACTGTTATAAATATTTGAAAAAGTTTTTGCATAACCCTCATCTCAATGTTAGTGTAGGAAGTTATTCTACTACCTTACCTTCCTTACACACACATATTTGTATGCATATGTATATTTATGCTTGCATATATGTATGTATGCATATATGTGTATTTGTGTGCCTATATGCATGAATATATACATGTATACGTGTATGTATATGTATGTGTATGTACGTGTGTGTGTGTGTGTGTGTGTGTGTGTGTGTGTGTGTGTGTGTGTGTGTGCATATATGTATGTATATGTATACATTTATCTACATGTGCGTGTGTCTACACACACATACAACTACCACATGTTTAATTGACACTAATGATAAAGTTTAGGGCATCATCAAGATAGCCAACACGGACAAGATGTCAACAATGCTCACATAATGGAAAACTAGCGGTGTTATGTAGTAATCAAATTGATATGATTGAAATATATACAACTCTCATCCACTAAGCTTGCATGATTATGTGCATTTAAAACATAAGAAAAACTTACAAAGTTAAAAATGTGTTCCACAATGCTTCATTTGTTTAAATATTTTGAGAGCATCGTCACAAAATCTATTTTGTAGATATCTTGCAGTGGTAGCATTCAATGAGATGACAACTCTTTGAAGCAATCTGTTAAATAGTTCATGTTTCTTGTCGATGATTCCACATTTTGTGAACATGTCTACCAGAGAATTTCTGACTACAATGTTTGACAAAAACCCCCCTTCGATTATGCTTTGACAGATGTTCCTACCTTGTTCCAAAGCTCCTATTATGGCAAATGCAAGGAGGATGTTGGAAAAGGTTGTTGAGTTTGGCTTTAAACTTGCCAATTGGATTTGGTTGAAAGCTTCTTAATCCTTTTCAATAAATCCATTTATTATATTAAATTTTTTTTAATATGAAAAACTAAATAGGTAGCATATGAGATTTATATGAATTTGACTTTGATGTCAAAGAGTGTACTTGTGTATAGCAACTTCCATTGAGAAAACTATTCTTTTAAACTTGAAGATCAACCTAATAGAAACATAGATAGGAATTATATTTTCCTCCAAGTGACCTTTTGCATGAATTCTTAGCATCAATTATCAAGATTAATAAAACACATTATATTTATTTCTACAATCCCCAATGGTGAATTGATTAGCTTAGTAGTACAACAAACCAACAATCATAGGGGGGATGTTTCATAGAACTCTTTGGAGTTTCAATATATAGACTTGATGTGTGCATCATGTAAAAGCCAATAGAGCTTGTGTGCAGAAGGGGTTTTGCCATCCTTGAAATTGATACAATCCCAAGGCACAAATGGCCCTATGCATCCTCACTTCTACTAGCACTCTCAGAGTTAGGGAGATTAATTAAATTAAAGAGAAATTAAACAACTAGATGTAGAACAATAAACACTAAGATAACTTGATAATACAAAGTGATAAAAATAGAAAGAGCAGGTTACCATGACCAACTGATAGGCTCTAGGAGTTCTCTATCTAAGACACCTAAGTGAATCAAGGACTACAACATGGATTCAAGATGACAATGCAGTGCACACACATACTGTATGGACAAGATATAGAAGCTATACTAGAGAGGTACAAGGCAACTTAACTACTCAAACAAAATATAAACTAAGCTAAGAATTGTGAGGAGAAAATACATAATAACTAGAAATAAGACGCTAAAGTGAGAAGCAAAAGGAAGAACATCTTACAACCTTTGAATGAAGAAGACTCTCAATACACTACTCCAATCTCCTCCTTGAACCTACACGCACAATAACTAGAAAAATGTTGTGTTTGTTGATTTAGATGCTCGCCGAAATTAGACCCCCATTTTGGTGTTTCCACCTCTACATACAATCAAGATAGATATAATAGATAATATGACAGCCATACTATTGGATGCAAGAAATGATAAAGACACTATTGATATACTTATTCAAAATGTAAGAAAGCAAATAAATGTGAAATGAGAAAGACAACTCCTCTTCGAAGCCAAGAAGCCAAAGCCCATTGGAATGAAGATGAGAGCAAGCTAGTGTGCAAAGGAGATGATCAAGAAACAACATGGGACAGTTAAAGAGTTGTGAAGAGTATCCAAAATGATCAAGAAGTTTGTGAGAAACCACCAAGAAGCTATTCAGATCACCCAAATGACCCAGAATAGAGGCAAAAGGGAGGTTTAAACCAACTTGGAGGATTCCCGACATTGATGGTCTACCAAAGGAGGCATTACACTACTAAGGATAGAAGGTGTAACTGTTAGTAATAATTGAGAGGGGGGGCAGGTAAATCAGTGGCCTCAAAAATTAATCCTTAAATCAACCCTTAAAACTTATTACCACTTTCAAGCCTCTAGTTATACTCAATCCTACAAGCTGAATGCCTTGAAATACTTTTAACAAATTACTACTTGTTAGAATGCTTTGTAAAACCTTCCTCTGTATGTTTACCGATAAGCAGTCTTTCTATTTACCGAAACACATTAAATAACTAGAGTATACCGATCAATCTAGAATAGCTTATATGAAATGATAAACAGTAAAGTAATGAAACATAAACACATAACACATGGATTTTAAACGTGGAAACCTTGTTAAGGGAAAAACCACTCAGACCGGTACCCCAAATTTTCACTCTTCTAAAGTGAGCTCGGTTAAGAGCCAACCCTGTTAAAGGTTACAAACACATTGTTAGGTGTGACCTTGTTAGAGGATTTAAAAGATAGTTTGTCACTTAGTATCTGACATCTAATGCTACCATCTTTGATCAAACACTCACTTGGCCTGTCAATAGGTATCAGACATATCCAATGCTACTTTCTATGATGAAACCTTTTGATACTCCTTGGGATGTATCTCAATTGTAAACGACTTTTAAGTCCTGCTCCGTTAAGAGACTTGATGCTTCAATGGTTAAACTGAAAAACTAAAGTGATATGTTCACACATACAACTTGAATTGCAGATTTTCAGATCTATTGTAAGTGCATTACCTCTCTGATCAATATAATCAATTCAATACCTTTGCTCCACACTGTTCTGCTCTGTGATGTTGTTTCATTGTTCATCGGTGTCTGCAGAATCTAGCTCTTTCCTTAGCTTGTTGATCAGGTCTGAATGAATACTTTCTTCTCCTTCATAATCTCTTCAGCATATATTCCTTTTTTCTCCTTTGTCATCTCCTAAATTTGTAATGAATTAGGTTGTCTCTTTATAGACATGATTTCACTGTTTCTTGGCTTTCTTGATCTTGGCGTGATCCACAATTCTCACCAATTAGATTTAAAGAAAAACTCCAATTTTATCTCGTAGAGATCTTCTTGCCAACTGGACAAAGTAGCTTTGAATCCTTCACTTATCCTCGACTTAATTTTGTCGATTAAAAAAATGATAAGTATCAGTTAAGTCTATTTTTATCTCTTGACAGCTAAGCATTTGTCGATTTTGAACTCTTTGTTCTGTCGGTCAACACTTCAGTTAGTCATCGGTGATAACTGACTATTCTGTCATTGTGACTTTAGTTGTCTTCAGGATCTCCGTCCGTCGGGCAACACTGTAATGTTGTCTGTCGGGTTACTCTGTGCTTTGCTCGTCGGGCAACACTGTGACTTTGCTCGTCGGCAATGCTATGCATTTGCTCGTCTGGTAACACTGTGACTTTGCTCTTTTACTCTGTCCGTCGGTGTGCACTTTGTCGGTGTATACAGTCACTTTGTGAATACTTGACTTATATGCATTACTGAAAGCATAGACTTTGATTGATCGGTTCTTTGAAGTCTTCGGCAGTATGTCGATGACCATACAGATTATATCAAGTTGACATCAACGACAATACAATACATTAACTGATTTAATGCCTTGCATGATTAACTTAACATCTTCAAACATTCAATCAGTTATAGTTCATCAATCTCTCCCTTTGACATTGATGGCAACACACTACATTATCACACTATATTATCACTAATACAATATGAAAATAACAGTTGAAGTTCATCAAACTACCAATCTTATGTACTATAACCGATACAAATATCTAATTCTCAGTAAGCTCTTATAGCTTAGATTTGATTCTTGCAGCTTTCTTTTTGTCTTCAATCCCTTTACTGGATAGATGTAGAATCTTTCTTTCTCTGATGTGATGTGTTCTTTTCCTGTGTCAAACTCTCTCCCTTTGACCGTTCTCTTCTTTTGATGTCTTTTGTCAGCAATTTTCTCCCTTTGTATGTACTCTCCCTTTCCAATTACATCTCCCCCTTTGGATAAATGTGATGGATATAATCTCTTCCTGATGTATAATCTCTCCCTGAAGTGATAATGGATATAATCTCTCCCTTTGACAACAATGCCAAACAAATATTTTTGACAGTAATGCCAAACAAATCCTTTATATCCATAATACGCTCCTTGAATTTCCCAATCCATTGACAATACAATAACTCTGGTGCTCGGAGTAGATAAATACCTTGTTGTGTATAGATGTATCTTTGAATTCCAACTCTGTGCTTGCATCAACATGAATGCTATTATGATAATATGCAGGTTGATGCAGCCTTCTAGTAATTTTACTGACTAGTAGACAAGGGTCTGACCCCTAGTCTCTTTCTCAAGTATTCAAATGCATCCTTGGGCAATGGCTTGGTGAAGATATCAGTTAATTGTTCATTTGATTGCACATACTCAAGTATCACCTCCTTTGCTTGAACTTGTTCTCTCAAATAATGATACTTGATGACAATATGTTTTGTTTTAGCATGCATAACTGAATTCTTGGAAATGTTTATTGCACTTGTATTATCACAGTAGATAATTATTGGTTCAAGAATTTTCATATACATACCTTCCAATAACTGTTTGATCCATGCAATATTTGAGCAGTTTGCAGCAACAACAACATACTCTGCTTCTGCAATAGATTGAGAGATGGATCCTTGCTTCTTGCTGATCCATGTGACAAATCTGTCACCCATAAAGAATGCTCCTCCAGTTGTGCTCTTCCGGTCATCAATATTTACAGCCCAATCAACGTCGGTAAAGACCTTAACTTCAAATTTTCCTTCTCTTCTATACCGTAAGCCATATTCCTCGGTATTCTTCACATATCTTAGGATTCTTTTCACAACAGTCATATGTGATTCCTTGGGATTAGCAGAAAATTGTGCAACTATTCCTACTGCATGTGCAATATCTGGTCTAGAATGTACAACATACATGAGTTTTCCAATAATAGATCTGTACAAAGTCTGATTTACCTCTGATGACTTGTCCTCCTTTGTCAACTTACATCTAGTTGCCATCGGTGTTCCAACTGGTTTGGAATCTTCCATCTTGAATATTTTCAACACTTCCTTGATGTATTTGGATTGTGTAATGAAAATACCTTCATCGTGTTGCATGATCTATAGACCAAGAAAGAACTTCATCTCTCCAAACATAGACATCTCAAACTCTTTGCTCATTTCATTTGCAAATGATTTGCATAGCTTATCATTGCCTCCAAATATGATGTCATCAACAAATATCTCAGCAATCAAAATGTTAACATCAGTATCTTCCTTCAAATAAATATTATTGTTTTCACTAGTCCTTACAAATCCAATACTTATAAGATAGGAATGAAGTCTTTCATACCAGGCTCGGGGTGCTTGTTTCAATCCATACAAGGCTTTGTGTAGTCTACATACCATGTCCCTCTTGTCTGGATCAACAAACCCTTCTGGTTGTTCAATGTATACCTCTTCTTCAAGTATTTCATTTAGGAATGCAGACTTGACATCCATTTGATATACCTTGAATCCTTTACATGCAGCATAAGCAAGTAATATTCTCACTCCTAGCCTAGCAACGGGTGCAAAGGTCTCTCCATAGTCAATCCCTTCTTCTTGTGCATACCCCTTGCATACTAGTCTTGCTTTATTTATGTTGACTTCTCCATTCTCATTCAGTTTATTCCTGAATATCCATTTTGTACCGATGACATTCTTGTCATCTGGTCTCGGTACAAGTGTCCATGTCTTGTTTTTCTCTATCTACTCAATCTCTTCATTCATAACACTTATCCATTCATCATTATCAAGTGCAACATTGACAAATTTTGGTTCAAAATCACAAATAAGACATCTTGTATTTAGAGACTTACTTCTGGTTCTCATACTAGCCTTCTTATCTCCAATGATATGGTTCTGTGGATGGTTCCTTCTGACATATCTGGCAAGTACAGGTTCAAATATGCCTATCATCTTGATCATCATTTTGTCCTTCATTCTGATCTTCATCACTTGGTACATTATTTTGAGCAATATCTTGATTTTCAGTATTTGCAGCTTGATGCTTAGGTGCAATAATCTGTTTCTCGGGAGCTCTACATTATTGCTCGGGTAGTGTCAGGTTCTTCATTGTAGACAAACTTGTTGTAGTCCTCTGGTTCTTTTATGCTTTCATTTTCATTCTTCTCTGCAAATTCATCTATCTTTACATTTGCACTTTCAACAATTTTGTTAGAGGCTTTATTGAGACATTTATAAGCCTTGCTCGTGGTGGAATACCCTAGAAAGATTCCTTCATCACTCTTGGAGTCAAGCTTTCAATTTCTATCATCTTTTAAGATATAACATTGACTGCCAAAAATTTTGAAGTAACTTACATTGGGTGTGTAACCATAGCTCATAAGGTGTCTTCTTGGTGTCTTTCTTCAATTGTACTTTGTTCAATGTGTAAACAACATTACTGACAGCTTCTCTCCAGAAGATTTGGGTGATGCCTTTCTCTATCATCAATGTCCTTGCACAATCAACAATGGATCTGTTCCTTCTTTCAACAATTCCATTTTGCAGTGGTGTTCTCAATGCAGAGACCTGTTTTTGGATTCCATGCTCATTACAAAAGTTAGTGAATTCATCTGAAATGAATTCCCCTCCTCTATCTGACCTTAAACATTTTAATTTTTTACCACTTTGTTTCTCAACCATTGCCTTGTATCATTTAAACATCTTGAAAGCTTCAGATTTATCTTTTAGAAACATGACTGTCATCATTCTAGAGTAATCATCAACAAGGAGAATAAAATATCTATCACCATAATAACTCTTTGTCCTCATGGGTCCACATAAATCAGTATGGACTAATTTTAGAATGACATAAGATGTATGGGTTTTGCTTTTGAAACTAGACTTTGTCATCTTACCTTTTTGACAATTCTTGCACATGATATTGTCGGGCTTAGTCATCGTCGGTAAGCCTCTTACATTTCTCTTTTTGCTTATCTTTATCATGTTGTCAAAGTTCACATGACACAATCTTTTGTGCCACAACCATATGTCTTTGTTTTTCTAGCCATTAAACAAGTGGTGTCAGTATCATTTAGATAGAATAAGCTACCTTTTGTCTGCTCACCGGTACTAATCAGATTTCTTGATTCATTGACGATCTTTGCCTTCTTATTTTCAAATGCTACTCTGTGACCTGAATTATTCAACTGAGAAACACTCAATAGATTATAATTCAATCCTTTCACCCAATAAGCATTTTCACATTTTATCAGGATATTCAACATTATAGTTCCTCTACCTTCAACTGAATAAAGTGTGTCATTACCCATTTTTACTAAACCACCATTATAGTATTCAAAAGTCTCAAACTTTTGTTTATCACCGGTCATATGGTGAGTGTAGCCACTATCTATGATCTAGACATCATTTTTACTAACTTTAGATATGAGTGCAGTTTCTACATACCTTTCTTCATCATCATCTGAATCATCTTTTACTGCCACAAACACCATCTCGATGTCTTCATCAAATTCAGTGTCAGTGTCATCATTTTTGCATTTAGCTAGATATCTGGCCTTCTTTCCCTTGTCTTTGTAGTCTCGGTATCTCTTATTTCTGATTGTCAGTTGCTTCTATTATCACCTCTGTCAAACTTCTTTTCAAATGATCTGTCATTACTTCTATCATCTTTTCTTCTGTTAAGACATCTTGCAGCAAAGTGTCCAATTTCTTTACAATTAAAAAAAACAAGTGGTAATTTACCTTTGCCTGTCTGCATTCTTCTAGCCATAAGTGCTTCAATTTCATTAAGATCTTCTTCTTCACTTTCACTATCACTTTCTTTTCTCATAGTGTGTTTATGACTTGATTTACTTATTCTCAAAGAAGATTTAAATGCTGACTCTATGTTTGGTAAGGCACTATTATCAAAGTTGTTCATCTCAAATGAAATCAGTCTTCCAATCAAACTATCTAGAGCAACATTGCTATTTGTTACTGCTCTCATTTCTTGTATGATAGATACTCTAATAGCATAAGTAGACAGTAAGGTTCTTAGAATTTTACTTACCACTATATCTTCTTCTAGTGTACACCTCGAACTCTTTGGATAACATTGACTACCTCTTTGATTCTGGTGTTGTACTGTGTGATGTTTTCACCTTCTTTCATTCTCAGATCATCAAACTTTCTTCTAAGACTTTCTACCTTGGCTCTTAGAACATTTTTATCACCACCATGTACAAGCTTCAATTTGTCCCACATCTGCTTTGCAGTAGTGCATGTTTTGACATCTTCAAATTCAGCATCAGAGAGTGAGGAAGCAAGCTCTATCATCATGCAGTTGTGCTCATGCTTCTCTCATTTGTTCAACTGTGGGTGCTCCTGTGGGCAACACATATTCAGTATCTAAGTATTGAGTAACATCATTTCCAATACTTGATAAGTGGAGTCTTATTCTGCTTTGCCATGAAGCAAAATTGTCTTTGTTCAACTTGGGCACATCTCGTCTGTTCATTTTTTGATCTTTAGCTTAGGTCTTGAAACCTTCCTTTTAAGCACACAAGCTCTGATACCAATTGTTAGTAATAACTGAGAGGGGGGGGGGGGGGAGGGGNGGGGGGGGGGGGGGGAAGGGGTGAATCAATGGCCTCAAAAATTAATCCTTAAATCAACCCTTAAAAATTATTACCACTTTCAAGCTTCTAGTTATACTCAGTCCTACAAGACGAATGCCTTGAAATATTTTTAACAAATTAGTCCTACAAGACGAATGCCTTGAAATACTTTTAACAAATTACTACTTGTCGGAATGCTTTGGAAAACCTTCCTTTGTATGTTTACCGATTAGCAGTCTTTCTATTTACCAAAACACAATAAATAACTAGAGTATACCGATCAATCCAGAATAGCTTATGTGAAATGCAAAATGTAGTAAAGTAATGAAACATAAACACATAACACATGGATTTTTAACGTGGTAACCTTGTTAAGGGAAAAACCACTCGGACCGGTACCCCAAATTTTCACTCTTCTGAAGTGAGCTCGGTTAAGAGCCAACCCTGTTAAAGGTTACAAACACACTGTTAGGTGTGACCTTGTTAGAAGATTTAAAAGATAGTTTGTCACTTAATATCTGGCATCTAATGCTACCATCCTTGATCAAACACTCACTTGGCCTATCAATAGGTATCGAGCATATCCAATGCTAATTTCTATGATCAAACCTTTTGATACTCCTTGGGATGTATCTCAATTGTAAAAGACTTTTAAGTCCTGCTCGGTTAAGAGACTTGATGCTTCAATGGTTAAACTGAAACACTAAAGTGATCTGTTCACACATACAACTTGAATTGCAGATTTTCAGATCTATTGTAAGTGCATTACCTCTTTAATCAATATAATCAATTCAATACCTTTGCTCCACACTGTTCTGCTCTGTGATGTTGTTTCATTGTTCATCGGTGTCTGCAGAATCTAGCTCTTTCCTTAGCTTGTTGATCAGGTCTGAATGAAGACTTTCTTCTCCTTCAGAATCTCTTCAGCATATATTCCTTTTTTCTCCTTTGTCATCCCCTAAATTTGTAATGAATTAGGTTGTCTCTTTATAGACATGATTTCACCGTTTCTTGGCTTTCTTGATCTTGGCGTGATCCACAATTCTCGCCAATTAGATTTAAAGCAAAACTCCAGCTTTATCTCGTAGAGATCTTCTTGCCAACTGGACAAAGCAGCTTTAAATCCTTCACTTATCCTCGGCTTTATCTTGTCGATTAAAAAAATGATATGTATCAGTTAAGTCTATTTTTATCTCTTGACAACTAAGCATTTTGTCGTTTTTGAACTCTCTGTTCTGTCGGTCAATACTTCAGTTAGTCATCGGTGATAACTGACTATTCCGTCGGTGTGACTTTAGTTGTCTTCGGGATCTCCATCCGTCAGGCAACGCTATAATGTTGTCTGTCGGGTTACTATGTGCTTTGCTCGTCGGGCAACACTGTGACTTTGCTTGTCGGTAATGCTGTGCATTTGCTCGTCGAGTAACACTGTGACTTTGCTCTTTTACTCTATCCGTCGGTGTATACAGTCACTTTGTGAATACTTGACTTATATGCATTACTGAAAGCATAGACTTTGATTGATTGGTTCTTTGAAGTCTTTGGCAGTATGTCGATGACCATACAGATTATATCAAGTTGACATTAATGACAATACAATACATTAACTGATTTAATGCCTTGCATGATCATCAACTTAACATCTTCAAACATTCAATCAGTTATAGTTCATCAGTAACACTCCAACGACCACCTTCAGTCTACATATTAGCGGGACGAGTGTGTTGCTTGGATGTCTTTGCAACACACATGTCTTGAATTAAAATAGTCTACATGGCTATGAATTCAAACAAAAGACAATGATTAGGCAAGCGAGATAAAGTGGAGGCTTAGGTGGAGATTTTGATTTGGCCAAAGCAAAGGTTCTATGTGGCGTAGAATCACACAGGGTGTAATTTAGGACACACAACTTGGCTAATAGGAAATAAAAGAATCATTAGGAACCTTGACCTATTCCACTTTACATTGTTAACATAATCCCATTAAGTATATTACTACTCAAGTTTGATACTATATATTAATAATATTTTGTATTACCATCTAGATGTTTGTTTTCATTTTTCATGCATATATTTTGATTATGTGTACATAAATTTATAGTAATGCTTTATCTATACTATTTTCACTTATAATATGTTGATAGTTACCATATTTTTTATTACACCATTATTGGTTTATCATAGATTCATTAGCTTTGAATCACTTGATACCTAGATAGTGTTAGTGGTAGATAATAAATTTGAATGTTTTTGAATATATATGAAAGATAATGTTATCATGGAATGCATAATTTTACTTTTGATGCTCTTATAATGCTTTCTATATACTAGAAAGATAGATGCACTTATGAAGTGATATTTCCTTGTTGTTAGCTTTTGAAAATAGATTTTTCTGAAATCTTATTTTTTTTTTGTTTATATTATTCTTATTGCTTTATAATAAATATTGTGAAATTTTTTTATTTATGAGAAAAATTAAAATTTGATATCTCTCAATGTATGCTAGTTACTCACCAGATTTACGTGGAAAACCCAAGATGAGAAAAACCATGGTGAGAAATGTACTCACTATTTCCAAATATTTGATTGCAATGTTTTAGGCTAGAAGCCAAGGAACGCACTGTCCCTAGCCATTTAAGCACATTGCCAAGGATTACAATAATCCTCAAGATACAAATAATATAGATTCTAGTAAAAAGACATTGATCCAACAATAAATGAAAAATTGAAACTCATGATTCGTTGTAGTGATCTTCCCGTCTGATTCAACAATGGTAGACATGATGATAGAGATAATAATTACTGTTCAATGGAGTCTCATTCTTCAGAGAATGAAGAAGGAAATGATTCAAATAACAAAGTTCTATTCTTGGCCATCAAGAATGAAGACAATGTCATATTTGAAGGACAAAATACTGCCTTGAACGTAATATAAGAATCTAGATCTTGGATTATTGATTCTAGTTGTTCAAATCACACGACCAAAGACACAAAGGTATTTGTACATCTGGGGAACTATGAAGGAGGATTAGTTTCCTTTGTTGACAAAGATTTAACACGTATTTGTAGTAAGAAAACTATTTCAATTAATAACAAGCATAAAGCTACTGATGTTTATTATGTGAAAGGATTAAGACAATGTCTCTTGAGTGTCAATCAACTATGTAAGAAAGGTTTTCAAGTCAATTTTCTTGGAGAAAGGTGTGAAATCAGAAATGGGTTCAAGAAACTTATTGCAGAAGGAATTAGAAAAGACAACATTTACTATGTCAAAAAAAACAATACGGGCAATTGTTCCTTAGCATTGCAGAATGAATGTTGGCTATGTCACAAAAGAATGGGACATATTAACTTCGACAATCTAGTGAAATTTAGTTCTTCCAATGTTGTAAGACATGCCAAAAGTTACTAGACCTGCTAATACTATGTGCAGAGAATGTTAGATTGGAAAGCAATCCTGCAACATATCTAAGAACAAGGATTATTCAACGACAATACCTCTAAAGTTGATGCTCACTAATATATGCGGACCAACAAGAACAAGAACACTCAATGGTGAAAGGTACTTCATGTTTCTTATTGATGATTACACTAGAATGACATGGATAATATTTTTGAAAGGGAAATATGAGGCTCTAGATAGATTTATAATTTTCAAAAGCTTGGTTGAAAATCAAATGGATACTAGGATTAAGTGTGTAAGGTCTGATAGAGGAGAAGATTTCACATCATATGAATTTCATACCTTTTGTGAGAGATATTGGGTTAGAAGACAATTATCTGCACCAAGGATTCTTTAGCCAAATGGAGTTGTTGAAAGAAAAAATATAACTATGGTTGAGATGGCAATGACAATGTTTTTTATTAAGGAAAACAGGTTTTGATGGGTTCCTGAAACCCTACAACTGAAAGAAAAGAGAACTAAAGCATATAAGTATTACAAAACATCCATCATAAAACAGACAGTTCTAGCAAAACAGTCTAAACAACAGAAAGCCAGGAATGCATATCCAAAAAACCAGGGGATCTAGTCAGGCAATGTCTCTGAGAATTTCCATCGCCCATATCTCCAGCTCGGTCATTCTCCCGGTAGCTTCTCTGAGTTTGGCCAGCTCCTTGTCATCTTCCTGATCTTCTATCTGCTTGGCTTCTTCTCCAGTTCCCTTCGCATTTTCTTCTTCTGGAAGTTGATCCCTGTCTCTGTGCATCTGCCTATCCTCTTTGTTTCCTTTTTGTTCTTGAAACTTGTTAATGATTACCTTAATGTTATCATTAGAGGCTTTTAGAATGTTATAACTTTGCTCTGCAATTTTAACCATTGAAGCTTCAATGCTTTCAATCCTATGCTTCTGTTCCGTCACTCTACTGTCCAACTCTCTGTCCTCTGCTATATTCTTGTTGTTGTTGATTATGCTTTCTTTCTCCATCCTGTCCATCCTTTTTTTTAGCTTAGATATTTCATAGTAGGTCCATTTCATTGATCTGTAGTTGTCAATGACACTATTTTTTGCATTAATCAGCACATCCATTTGAGGATCTTCCCTCGCATTGTCGTTGAAAATCACCAGAGCAGGATCTTTGAGTTCTTCCATCTGTATTCTGCCCTCTTTGTTTTCCTTAACCAGGGTCCTTACTAATTCTTTCTTTATGCCCATTTTGGCGGAGATCGAGTCGAAATTTCTCCAGACAACCTTTTTGTTTTTGCCTGTAATACTGCAGGTGTAATGGTCTTCTCCATACTCTGCATAACCTTGGCTGTCCTCTTCTCTCTCTCTCTCTACTGACTCTCCTCTTCCACAACTCGCTCCTCTTGAGTTTCTTCCTGACTTGCCAGCTTCTCCTCCTGGGTTTCCACTTTCCTTTTTGATCTCGTGACCCTCTTCCCCGAGCTATCCTCCTCATTTTGAGTCGGCATCTTGATTGTGATCTTCCTCTTTTTATCCTTCTTCCCCTTCTTCATTTCTCTTTCTTCTCCCGAGCTCTCATTCCCAGTTTCCATGCCTTCCTCATTTTCATTGTACTCCCTATTCGAAGAGACCTCTATGGCAATGACAATGTTGACAGATGCCATTATGTCAAATATCTTCTAGAGAGTTGTAGTAAATATCGGAGTTTATCTGCGTAGCAGAGTACAAATCAGAGTAAATCATACAAAGACCCCTTATGAGGTATGGTTTGGAAAGACACCTACTGTCAAATATTTCACAATTTTTGGGAGCAAATGTTATATCAAAGATATGAAGGTAATCTAGGAAAATTTGATGCAAGATTGGATGAAGGTATTTTCTTGGGATATTCTACAATAGGCGAGGCTTACCGGCGTATAATTTTAGACTAAAAAAAGTGGTAGAAATTGAAAATGTCATGGTTAATGAAACATGGAATCGAACTACTTTTGAGAAATAAATTGAGTTACAACATGTCCCTATAACATTGACAAAAGAAAGAAATACTTCGAAACAATATGATAATGATTTAGAAAATGGAGAGAAAGAATCAAAACAAACTCCGAAGACACCTTCTATGTATGTTCAAAGAGACCATTTAGAACAATAGATCATTGAAGAGAAGGATAAAGGCGTTTAGACAAGAAGAAGATTGGTCAGATTAGGTGAATAGTCAAACTATTGTTTTGTTTTTGAAATAGAACCAAAAAATTATGTAGAAGCCAATAAAGATGAAAGTTGGATAAAAGATATGGAAGAAGAATCAAATCAGATACAAAAAAATGTTTCATGAGAACTACTACCCCGACCGGTGGACAAAAATGTAATTGGAACAAAATGGGTATTCAGAAACAAACTAAATAGAGATGGACAAGTTACAAGGAACAAAGCAAGAATGGTGTGCAAAGGTTATATACTCAAGTTGAAGGAATAGATTTTGAAGAAACATTTTCTCAAGTGGCTAAAAAGCAAGCTATTAGGATGTTCTTAGCTTTTTCTACATACAAGAATTTCGAGGTTTATCTTATGGATGTTAAGTCTGTATTTTTGAATGTGGTACTTAAAGAAGTCTACATTGAGCAATTAGATGGTTTCAAATTCTCAGAGGAACTAGACATGGTCTGTACACTTAAGAAAGCATTGTATGGTCTCAAATAAGCTCCTAGGACTTGGTATGCCAGATTGGATAAGTACTTACTGTAACATCAATTCAACAAAATTATGCAATAGGAAGATGATGTTTTCATCTCTCAAACCAAGTATATCAAAGAGTTGCTAAATAAATTTGGAATGGAAGAATCAAAACCAATAGCAACACCTATGGCTATTGTATGTAAGCTAAGAAAGGATGTTGAGTCTCTAGAAGTAGATAATAAATTGTACAGATCTATGATTGGTGGATTGCTATACCTAGCTGCTTCAAGACCAGATATTATATATGATGTATGCCTAGTTGCCAGATTTCAAGAAAGTACAAGGCAAGCTCATGATGTAGCAATAAAAAGGATATTTAGATACTTTGAAGACACTTTGGATTCGGGCTATGGCACATAAAAGATGGTGATTTCTCACTAAAATCTTTTACAAAATCTGACTGGGCAATATGTGCAGATGATAGAAGTATTAGTGGTAGAGCATTCTTTTTGGGAGTTAGGCTAGTCTCTTGGATGAGTGAAAAACAAGATTTAGTCTCTGTATCTAATGTAGAGGCAAAACATATTGCAACAAAATCTTGTTGTACCTAAATTATTTAGTTGAAGCAAACTCTTAAGGATGTGTACGTGTTCTTCAATGGGGCAATTTGAATATTATGTGACAGCACACGTGCCATTAATATTTCCAAGAATCTGTTGATGCATTCTAGAACAAAACACATCTCTATCCGATATCAATTCTTAAGGGAGAACGTTGTGGAGAAGGAAGTAAAATTGGAATATGTGCCTACCAAGAAACAAATTGCAGACATTTTTACTAGGGCTCTAGCTAAGGATAATTTTGAGTATCTTAGGCACAAATTGGGGGTTATTGCCCCTCCTTTTTCAAACTAGATGCATAGGAGGTATGATTGATAATTGGTCTCTTGGATTGATGTTATGACTGCTCTTAGGGGAAGTAGTGCAAGTGAAAGGTTGCAGGAAGGATTACAGAAAAATGGGTCTCTCAGATGGGGGTGGGAAAATTATGACTATTATTTGTAGAATCAAAAGGAAGAGGTATAGTGCCCTTTGTCCTTGCTGCCAAAGGGGGAGAACGATATTCAGAAGGTTATTTTGTCTTAGTTGTCATTGGTGTTGTCATCAATGACAAAGGGGGAGATTGTTAGCATTACAATTTGTGTTGTCATTGATGTCAACCTCCAATGTGACATTACTTAAGCAATGATGATGAATGCAAGTTGTAAATTTACTTATAAAAGGAATTAAATTTGTCTTGTGAAGAATTATTTATCTATCTTTTAATTCACTTTCTAGAAAAGAAAGGTTTTTTTCCATAGAAGTTCAAGTTGGTCACATTTAATTAATTAATTGCATTCCATTATTTATTTACATATAATAAAATAATTTTATTTTACTCTTTAGTTCTTACCATTTAAAAAAAAAATCTGAATTTCATTTTCCATCAGTATTGAAGTCCTTTTTATATTTTTAAAAGCTCATTATAGATTAGTTTATTTATTTAAAGTCAAACGTCTGTTAAGAACATAACGTATTATAAAATAACAAAAATAAAATAATTTGATTATTCAAATAACAACACTTAAAACACACACCTAATGCAACACTATATATATATATATATATATATATA
>MU225001.1:2211303-2249812 GCA_018584345.1 Thuja plicata | reverse complement strand
CCAAAAAAAAAAAAAACAAAAAAAAAACCGCCCTCCCCCCTAGTTAGGCAATATATTACCCCTTATTTTGCCCATTTTAAACCCCCAAATATGAACGCACATGATATTGTATTGCCCCTTTAGTGAAGACCCTGTGGATGCTCCCCTCATTGAAGATTGGGACGACATATATGCTCGACCCTTTCAACACTCTAGGGGCATTATCCATACCTACCTTTTTAACAACACCATGTTGCAAGGGGATAGTTTTGGGATTCAAAACCTCCATTAAATTGTAATGCCAACCTAACTGATAGAAAAAAAAATCATCATAATGACACACCAAAACCCTATTTTTTCTTATTAACCCTTACATAAATATACTTATAATCCATTCAACACGAGGAGGAACATGTTTAACTACTTGTAAGGAGAGGATAAGATGGATAGAAGAGAGTCAATTATCTCAAAAGTGAATTGGCTCTTGCAATGATTATTAGGTCTACCATTGTAAAACTTAATCATCATTATTAGTTTAGACCTACTGATGTGACTAAAGTCAACATGAGGCCTAAAAAAGAGTCAAAGGCTCTTCTTAGACATATTAAGGAAACGATAGAAGTAGCAAGATCAAAGGCCACAAATTCCTCCATATAATGTTCAAACAATTAATGTAAACCAATAATAATAGAGATCATAAGGCTCTCCACAAGGAGCCAAAAAGTAATATGAAGGAATCAAATAAAAATATGACCACACTAGGGTTCTTCTTGCAACTTTAGTTGAACAAATTAGGTACATGGAAGCCAATGGAGCATAGTGAAGTTTTCTTAGCAACCACCCTATAAAAATAATGAAAGGTCGCCATCCCTTAGACCTCAAGCTAGCATCAACCTATTTCCAAATATACGTGATGAGGCTAGTCAAGGGATACACTAAATGCCTCTTATTTTACCATTACTATTTTAAGAATAGTTGCAATGAAACCTATGTACCACTTTATCCACTCCCATATTCCACAATGATGATCTAACACATTCCCACTCAAGTAATAACTCTCGCTTCACATCCCCATATTTATAACACTACATATTAGTCCAAATTTCCTCCTTAGACCACTCTAAGATTCTCATACCCACCTCGATAATAGTACCCCACCTATTATCTCCTGCTGGAAACGGTTGAGTACCTAAAAAAGCGAGCATCTCAAAGAAATGAAGGTTGTGACTACTCAAGAAATGGGCAAACACAACCAAACAAGGTTATAAACGTCAAAAGTTTGAGCATCTTGGAACCTTGAACTCTAATCTTCTTAATTATTCCACCTGCTAGGATGGCTCAAAAATGGGGGAAACAACTCTCAACGGGAAAATTTGAAAACCCTCGACTTTTTCAGAACAGTGATCGACGGGTTCCATGGTGGCTTCCGTTCTGCATCCTCTTCCAAATGGTCTTCAGATCTAGAGTCAGACGGTGTGGGAGCTCAAGCTAAATCGTGGATTCCTGAGTAGGTTTTTTGAAACCAGAAGTGGGTTGATCATGGTGGATTTGGGTCAACATCCTCCTCCAAATGGACTCCACTTTCGCAAGCAGACAGTGTGGGAGGCCAACATAAAACCTGGATTCCTCAGTGGGTCTTCCTAAATCAGAAGTGGGCAGACATGTGCAGACCTAAGACAACAGTGGGTCTTTCTAAAAAAACTGATCTGGGTCTGCTCATTTCAAAGGGCTCCTTCCATTCTTCCTCGACTCCAGGCTTAATGGGTGCTCCACTTCCTTTCTCTCAAGCGTAGCATGTTTTCCTCTCTTTTCCAAATAATGTTGCACTTCCTCATAAAACTTGGGTCAAGAAAGCTCAGACCTTTCTCTCTCTAGGGAAAATCCCTCTTGTGAGGGTTTATAAAGGGTTTCTGCCTCTACCTGAGGTTTCTAGGGAAAATGGTGGGTGCTTGATTCATAATAAAGCGTCCAGGAAGAGATTCAAAAATCATTGCATTTGAAATAAGCTCCGTTTAAAGAAAAATATCTCTTCTCCTTCTATTCTGCCTTAGAGGAGAAGTGACCCTACTAGGGCTCCGCATTTCCAAAACATTGGTCGTGTAGCAGAAGATAGGTGCATGAGGATTACTTTGCCTGAAGATATTCTCCAACCACAAGTTTCAGAGTTGTCCGAAAGAACACTTATAGGTAAGTTTTGGAATTGGACTCCCCCCATTTCTAATCTTCTTGAATGGTGTCTGGCTTCTTGGTCAAATGTTAATGAAGTCTTTTACTTACAAAACAGTGGTGGTTTTTTCATTGTGGTGTTCTCAAATAAGAAAGATAGAGATCTTGTTCAAAAAAAAAAAAACTTAGTTTGTGACGGGATTTGGCCTCCATTCCCATCGATGCACCCCCCACTTCGATTTTTCTTCTAATGACATTTGGTTTGCTCCATTCTGGTTTTCATTACCTTCTCCTCTAGAATTTCAAGATTTGGAGGTTGTTGAATTGATTGCCAATCAAGTAGGCATATTCCTTAAGCATGACCTTAGGCCATATGAATAACCACATCTTCCCATTAGATTTTGTGCTCTCCTGGACCTGGAAAAGCAAATGTCCCCTGGAACTCTTGGTTTCTTCTCCATATGGGAAGTGGAAACAAAAGATTCTCATTGACGACCTAGTAAAAGTTCATGTGAACAGAGATCTTTTGGGTCACTTCTCATATCAATGTTAGAATAACATGGATCATACTATTTTAGTGTGTAAGGATTTCTCCTCTAGAGTGGAGCTTTGACCTATCTCCTCAGTTGGCTTGCGCTCTAGTGGTCAAAAGCTTTCCCCATAGCATGGCATTCCTCCTCCTAATGTTGGTTTCACTGGTTTAGACTGTTGTGAAGTGTCCCACAAATCAGATTCAAGCTCTCCCACATCTATGCTTGCGAATAATACTACCCACATATCCCCTTAATGTCAAACTACTTCTTCCTCTTCATGGCAAATCATTCCTTTCACTCCTGGTTCCTTAGTGACTTCCTCCATTCATCAACATGAACCTCAAGTGTTTACAATGACAAACTCACACAACTCATTTGCTATTGGGAAATACATACTAAGAGGTGTGCCCTGTTGTGTCTCCACATACATTATTTCATGATTTCTTTCCTCTCTTATGGACCTTTGGAGCCCATAGATGTTGTTTGAGTCCCAAGTTGTTAAGATTTGTCCTCAATCATTATATTCTTCCCTTTCGTCTCAGTTTGCTCAGGAGCAACAGAGCAAGGAGGTTATTAATCATGAGGTGATGAGTGAATCTTCCCTAGTCCAGGATAAGTGGAAAGGTGGAAAAATGTGGTTCAATACAGTGTGGAAAAAATGTGGGATAATCTCTCTTTTGAAAACAATTTCAGACTTTAATGATTTTGTGTCAAACAATGGTCTAGTGGATTGTGTCTCGGCCAATGAACAATTCACTTGGACAAATAAAAGAGCTAAGTCCATGCATATTGCCAAAAGGATTTATAGTTTTTCTGTTAACACAAAATGGATTTCTAAATTTGGTCATTGCACTTCTCATATTCTATCTTTCTCAGGTTCAGATCATTTCCCCCTCAGATTTCAGTTGCTGCAACACACTCTAATAGGAACCATTTTGCCTCCTTCAATTTTGAAAAAATGTGGTTCAAAGATCCCACTTTTATATCATTATTAAAGTCTTGGTGTCTAGATCTTCCTTTCATTCTGGTTGGAGGTTGTTTCAGTTGAATTCAAAATTATCCCTCATTAAAAGAAATATACAATCTTGGAATAATAATGTTTTCAAGAACATTTTTGTTGCCAAGGTTGATATTGCATATCAACTAGATCTTATCAATGAGGAGATTTTCAGCATGCGAATTAATTCCAACTCATACCATGAGAAAAATAGGTTCCAAAAGGAATATTAAGAAATACTATTGAGGGAAGAAATCTATTGGAGGCAAAAATCTAGGGAGCTATGGCTCAAAGATGGGGATAGATATACAAGTTTCTTTCATGCCTCAACCAAAGGCCCAAAATGCAAAATGCAAAATCTCAAAACCTAATGGTGTAGTATTGACAGACCCTATTGAGATACAATAGGAGGGGGTGCGTTATTTCTTTGAGCTTTTTGCTATAGAACAAAAAGATGTTGTTTTGGTTGATGCTAATAGATCTGAACTGCTCAACAATATCCCCCTCTTGGTCTCGGATCTAGATAATGCTTCCATTCTCAAACCTTTCTCGCTGGATGAAATCAAGTTTGTGGTGTTTTCAATGGGCGTGGATAAAGCTCCGAGCCCTGATGGGTTTACCCCCTATTTTTTCAGAAATGTTGGGACATCATTGGGTTTGAAGCGTGGGCTGCATTGGAAGAGTCTCAAAAAAGTGGGGGTATTTTGAAAAAGGTCAATAATATGATGATTTCTCTTTTGTTGATTTCAGACTAATTTCCCTGTGTTACACTCTGTATAAGATATTCTCAAAGGCAGTTGCTATTAGATTGGCCCTTGTCATCCCTAAAATTATCTCCCGGGAGCAAGGGGGGTTTATGCTCGATATGGAAAGTTCAGAAGGGGCTCTAGTGGCTCATGAAACTCTTCATACAATTAAGCAAAATAAATTGCAGGCTATGCTTATTAAAGTAGATATCCTTAAAGCATACTGTAGAGTGGAAAGGATCTTCCTTCACCAAGTGTTGCTAAAGTTTGGTTTCTCTCATCGCTAGTGTAAATGGATTCTTGCTCTTATATCTGGGGCAAAATTCTCTGTTATCATTAATGGCCAAACATGTGGATTTTTTTACCCCTCTGAGGGTATTCGGCAAGGGGTCCCATTGTCCCCTTATATCTTCATAATCATGGTTGAAGCTTTAAGTCAGACTATATTATCTTTTCATAATTATAATATTTGGACAGGTATTAAGTTTCCAACTCTAATATTACTGTGACGCATACTCTCTTTGCAAATGACACCTTATTGTTTGGGGAAGCCTCTTTAAGGGAAACACATGCCAAAAGAACTCTAGAATTGTACTGTATTTTCTCAGGCCAAAGAATTAATGCTAATAAATCCAAAATTTTCTTCATGAACTGCCCTTTGCTGGTTGGGAATGATATTTTTGAACTTCTGGGTTTTAAACAAGAGCTTCTTCCAAGCACATATCTCAAAATTCCTCTTTTTTCAGGAATAAATAAAGGCTTATTCTGGGATCCCATTATGAAATCTATTCATGGTAGAATTGCCACTTGAAAAAACACATGGTTATCCTTTGCAAGCAGAATTCTTATGATTAAAACAGTTTTGGCAAGTATCCCAAATTATATTATGTCAGTCCTTCCGCTCCCTAAAGGGATTCTAGCATCCATAGAAACAAAACTCAAAAGTTCTGATGTGGCTAGGGTTCCTACAATGTTTGTTGCGACTAGGGTTTCTGCTGCGGCTGCAACTGGGGTATCTGTTGCGACTATGACTAGGGAGTCTGCTTCGGCTGGCTTTTCTCGATGTCTGCGGCTGCAGTTCTTGCAATGTCTATTGCGGCTGGAGTTTCTGTGATGACATGTAACTGATTGAATGTTTGAAGATGTTAAGTTGATCACCGAAATGCAGAAAGATAATGCAAGACATTAAATCAGTTAATGGATTATACTGTCATTGATGTCAACTTGATATAATCTAATCGGTTATAATCAAAGTGTCAAAAACTTCAGAGAATCAGAGAGATAAAGATTATGCTTTCAGTAATGCATAAAAGACAAGCATTCACCATGTGACTTCAAACACCGACGGCTAGTGAAACCTGACGGACAGAGATCACCGAAAGATAAGTCACAGTGATGCCCGAGCAAAGAAACCGACGAGCATTACCAAAGAGAAGAATCACAAGCGTTACCGACGACCATAATCACAGTGTAACCCGACAGATAGACAAGCCCGAAGGACAGACAACCCCGACAGAGAAGCCCGAGGAGAATTGAAGTGTTGACCGAAGCTAACAAGAGTTAAAACACCGAAGTTAACTAGAGTTCAAAAACGACAAAATATCTAGCTGGTAGAGCTAAATATAGACTTAACTAGTAGTTATCATTGTTTTCATCGACAAGATAAAACCAGAGATAAGTAAAGGATTTAAAGTTATTTTGTATAGTTGGCAAGAAGATTTCTACGCGATAAAACATGAGTTATGCTTTAAATTAGATTGGCGAGAATTGTGGATCACGCCAAGAACAAGAAAATCAAGAACCTAGAAACGGTGATATTATGTCTATAAAGAGACAACTTAATTCATTATGAATTAAGGAAGGGGAGTGGATGAAAAAGGGGATGCTGAAGAGAAACTGATGAAGAACAACTTCCTACAAACCTGATCAATCAAGCTGAGGAAAGAGCTAAAGATTTATGCGAACACTGAGCAATAGAGCATAGCATCACCGAGCATAAACAAAAGTGGAGCAAAGGTATTAAATTTTTTTTTGATCAGAATGGTTTAATGAGCTTACAATAGATCTGAAAATCTGCAAGTATAAAGTTGCATATGTGAACAAATCATACTGTTTCAGTTTAACCATTGATTCAGAAAGTCTCTTAACCAAGCAAGATTTAAAGATCCTTTCTATATTGAGATGCATTCCAAGGAGTATCAAAAAGTTTGATCATGAAGATAGCATGAGATGCCAGATGCCATTTGACAAACTACACTGGGTTTGGTCATAGAAGGTAGCATAGAGATGTTTGATATCAAGTGACAAACTAATCTTTTAAATCCTTTAACAAGGTCACACCTAACAGTGTGTTTGTAACCTTTAACAAGGTTGGCTCTTCACCGAGCTCACTTAAGAAGAGTGAAAATTTTGGGTTGCCAGTCCCAAGTGGTATTTCCCTTAACAAGGTTTCCACGTTAAAAATCCATATGTCAATGTGTTTATGAGTCATTACTTTAGTGTTTTGCATTACACATAACTAATAGATTGATCGATATACTCTATGTAATTTACTGTTTTTCTGTAAATGAAAGACTGCTATTCGGGAAACATTAAGAATAAGGTTTAACAGAGCATTCTGAGCAGTAGTAATTTGATATGCATATTTGAAGGCATTCATCTTATAGGACTGAAGATAACTAGAGGTTTAATATTGTGGTACTAAGCTTTTGAGTTGATTAATTGAAATATTTTTGAGGCCACTGATTCACCCCCCCCCCCCCCACCCCCTCTCAGTTATTACTAACAATTGGTATCAGGACTTGTGTGCTTAGAAAGAGAGTTTAACAATTCAAGCAAAAGATCACAAGATGAACAGACGAGATGTGCCCAAGTTGAATAAAGACAACTTTGCATCATGGCATAGCAGAATAAGACTCCACCTATCAGGTATTGGTAATGATGTTATTCAACACCTTGATATTGAATATGTGTTGCTTACAGGACCTCACACTCTTGAGCAATTAAGAGAAAAGCATGAGCATAATTGCATGATGATAGAACTTACTTCCTCACTCTCCGATGTTGAGTTTGAAGATGTCAAAACCTGCACCTCTGCAAAGAAAATGTGGGATAAGTTGAATCCGGTACATGGAGGAGATGGTAATGTACTAAGAGCCTAAGAGGGAGGTTTGATGACTTAAGGATGAAAGAAGGAGAAAATATCGCTCAGTATAGCTGCAGAATCAAAGAGGTAGTCAATGCTATCCGAGGAGTTGGAGGTGTACTTGAAGAGGAGACAGTGGTAAAATCTTAAGAAAGTAAAATTTTAAGAACCTTACTGCCTGTATATGTTATTAGAGTTTCTGTTATATAAGAAATGAGAGCAGTTGCAAACAATACAGTTACTCTAGATAGTCTGATTGGTATACTGATTTCATTTGAGATGAATAACTTTGATAACAGTGTCTTACCATCTATAGAGTCTGCATTCAAATCTTCTTTGAAAATAAGTAAATCAAGCCATAGACACACTATTAGAAATGATAGTGAAAGTGATAATGATGATCAAGATCTTGATGAGATTGAAGCACTAATGGCAAGAAGATTGCACAGAGGCAAAGGTAGATACAAAGGTAAATTACCATTTGTATGTTTTAATTGTAAAGAGGTTGGACACTTTACTGCAAGATGTCCTAACAGAAGTAACGATAGATCATATGAGAAGAAGTTTGATAGAGGTGATAACAAAGATTACCGAAGCAACCGACAATATGACAAAAGAGATAGCCGAGCCTACAAGGACAAAAGGAAGAAAGTTTGTTACCTAGCTGAGAACAAAGTTGATGACACTGACACCGAATCAGAAGAAGACATTGAGATGGTATTCGTAGCTATGAAGGATGATTCAGACAAAGAAGATGAAAGGTATGTAGAAACTACACTCATATCTAAGGTTAGTAAGAATGATGTATGGATCGTAGATAGTGGCTGCACTCACCACATGGCCGGTGATAAGCAAAACTTTGAGACTTTTGAATACTATAATGGTGGTTCAGTAAAAATGGGTAATGACACACCTTGTCCAGTTGAAGGTAAAGGAACCATAATGTTGAATAACCTGATCAAATGTGAAAATGCTTACTGGGTAAAAGGACTGAATTATAATTTGTTAAATGTTTCACAGCTGAACAATACAGGTCACAGAGTAGCATTTGAGAATAAGAAGGCAAAGATCTTCAATGAATCAGGAAGGTTGATCAGAACTGGTGAGCAGACAAAAGGTAACATTTTCTACCTTGATGAAATTAACACCACTTGTTTGATGGCTAGAAACGAAGACATATGGTTGTGGCACAAAGATTGTGTTATGTGAATTTTGACAACATGATAAAGATAAGCAATAAAAGAAAAGTCAAAGGCTTATCGAGCATGACTAAGCCCGAGCATATCATGTGCAAAATTGTCAAAAAGGTAAGATGACAAAGTCTAGTTTCAAGAGTAAAGCCCATACATCTAATCCAATTCTAGAATTAGTCCATACTAATCTATGTGGACCCATGAGGACAAAGAGTTACTATGAAGATAGGTATTCCATTCTCTTTGTAGATGATTATTCTAGAATGATGACATTTATGTTCTTAAAAGATAAATCAGAAGCATTCAAGATGTTTAAATGGTATAAGGCTATGGTAGAAAAACAAAGTGATAAGAAATAAAAATGCTTAAGGTCAGATAGAGGGGAATTTATTTCAGATGAATTCACTAACTATTGCAATAAGCATGGAATTATAAGACAGGTTTTTGCACCAAGAACACCACATCAAAATGGAATTGCTGAGAGGAGAAATAGATCAATTGTTAACTGTGCAAGAACATTGATGATTGAGAAAAACCTAACTCAAACTTTCTGGAGGGAAGCTGTCAGTATTGCTATCTACACATTAAATAGATTACAATTGAAGGACACAAAGAAGACACCCTATGAACAATGGTATGGTCATACACCTAATGTAAGTTACTTCGGTATCTTAGGTAGTCAATGTTATATTTTGAAGGATGATAGAAATGGGAAACTTGACTCCAAAAGTGAAGAAGGTATCTTTCTAGAGTATTCAACCAAAAGCAAAGCTTATAAATGTCTTAACAGGTAATCTAACAAAATCATTGAAAGTACAAATGTGAGACTTGAAGGAGTAAGAATCTTTCTTGCTTATGCTGCATACAAAGGATTCAAGGTATACCAGATGGATGTCAAATCTACATTCCTAACTGGAATACCGGAAGAAGAGGTATACATTGAACAACCAGAAAAGTTTGTTGATCCAGACAAGAGAAACATGGTATGTAGACTACATAAAGCGTTATATGGATTGAACCAAGCACCTAGAGCCTGGTATGAAAGACTTCACTCTTATCTCATTAGCATTGAATTTATAAGAACAAGTGAAAATAACAATCTATACTAAAAGAAGATACTGATGGTAATATTCTAATTGTTGAAATTTTTGTTGATGATATCATTTTTGGGGGAAATGAAATGTTATGCAAATCCTTTGCTAATGAAATGAGCAAAGAGTTTTTAATGTCTATGTTTGGGGAGATCAAATTCTTTCTTGGTCTACAGATTCTTCAACAAGATGCAGACATATATATCACTCTGTCCAAATACGTCAAGGAAGTGCTGAAGATATTTAAAATGGAAGATTCCAAACCAGTTGGAACACCTATGGCTACCGGATGTAAGCTGACAAAAGAAGATTAATGAAATGAGATAAATCAAACCTTGTATAGATTAATGATTGGCAAACTAATGTATGTTGTTCATACCAGACCAGATATAGCACATGCAGTTGGAATAGTTGCAAGATTCTCTGCTAATCCCAAAGAATCACATATGATTAATGTAAAAAGAATTCTGAGATATCTAAAGAATACTGAAGACTATGGCTTATGGTATAAAAGAGAAGGAAAATTCAAGCTACAAGTCTATACAGATGCTGATTGGGCTGGAAACATTGATGACCGAAAGAGCACAACTGGAGGAACAATCTTCATGGGTGACAGACTTGTCACATGGATCCGCAAGAAGCAAGGATGCATCTCTTAGTCTACTGCAGAAGAAAAATATCTAGCTGCTGCTGCAAATTGCTCCAATATTGCATGGATCAAACAGTTACTGGAAGGTATGAATATGAAGATTCTTGAACCAGTGATTATCTATTGTGATAATACCAGTGCAATAAACATATCAAAGAACCTAGTCATGCATGCTAAGAATAAGCATATAACAATCAAGTATCATTATTTAAGAGAACAAGTGCAAGAAAAAAAAGTGATACTAGAATATGTTTAATCAAAGGAACAATTAGTTGATATATTCACCAAGCCATTACCGAAAGATACATTTGAGTACCTGAGAAAGAGACTAGGGGTCCAACCATTGTCTATCTGTCAGTAAGCTAACTAGAAGGTTGCATCAGCCTATACCAAACCAGAAGATCATTCATGTTGATGCAAGCACCAGAGATGAACAACAACAAATATATTTGTACAAAACAAGGTACAAACCTGCACCGAACACTAGAGCCAATGTATTGCTAATAGATAGGGAAATTCAAAGAATATATTATATAAAGAGATGGAAGATAATATAGAAGAGAATTGTTTGGCATTGTTGTCAAAGGGAGAGATGATCTCATTATCAAGAAAATATTATATCATTATCCATGAAGAGAATTTCCTAAGAGATTATCAAGAAGAAGAACAGTCAAGGCAGAGCACATATCAGAACATAGACAGTAGATGCTATATCTATCTAATAAAGGGATTGAAGATTGAAGAAACTCACTCTGCAAGAAACAAATCTAAGCTATTTGAACTTACTGAAAGCCAGACATTTATAATAGTTACAATATGAAAGATTGATGAAACTGTTATATTTCATATTGTATTAGTAATAATATAGTGTGATAATGTAGTGTGTTGCCATCAGTGCCAAAGGGAAAGATTGATGGCATATAACTGATTGAATGTTTGAAGATGTTAAGTTGATCACCGAAATGCAGAAAGATAATGCAAGACATTAAATCAATTAATGGATTGTATTGTCATTGATGTCAACTTGATATAATCTAATCGGTTATAATCAAAGTGTCAAAGACTTCAAAGAATCAGAGAGATAAACATTATGCTTTCAGTAATGCATAAAAGACAAGCATTCACTATGTGACTTCAAACACCGACGGTTAGTGGAACCCGATAGACAGAGATCACCGAAAGATAAGTCACAGTGATGCCCAAGCAAAGAAACCGACAAACATTACCGAATAGTAGAATCACAAGCGTTACCGACGGCCAGAATCACAGTGTAACCCGACAGACAGACAAGCCCGAAGGACAGACAACCCCGACAGAGAAGCCCGAGGAGAACTGAAGTGTTGACCGAAGCTAACAAGAGTTAAAACACCGAAGTTAACTAGAGTTTAGAAACGACAAAATATCTAGCTGGCAGAGCTAATATAGACTTAACTGGTAGTTATCATTTTTTCATCGACAAGATAAAACCAAAGATAAGTAAAGGATTTAAAGTTGTTTTGTCCAGTTGGCAAGAAGATTTCTATGAGATAAAATAGGAGTTATGCTTTAAATGAGATTGGCGAGAATTGTGGATTACGCCAAGAACAAGAAAATCAAGAACCTAGAAATGGTGATATTATGTTTATAAAGAGACAACTTAATTCATTACGAACTAAGGAAGGGGAGAATGAAAAAGAGGATGTTGAAGAGAAACTGATGAAGAACAACTTCATACAGTCCTGATCAATCACGCTGAGAAAAGAGATAAAGATTTATGCGGACACCGAGCAACATAGCATAGCATCAGCAAGCATAAACAAAAGTGGAGTAAAGGTATTAAAAATATATATTCATCAGAATGGTTTAATGAGTTTACAATAGATCTGAAAATATGCAAGTATAAAGTTGTATATGTGAACAGATCATACTGTTTCAATTTAACCATTGATTCAGAAAGTCTCTTAACCAAGCAGGATTTAAAGATCATTTCTATATTAAGATACATCCCAAGGACTATCAAAAAGTTTGATCATGAAGATAGCATGAGATGTCAGATACCATTTGACAAACTACACTGGGTTTGGTCATAGAAGGTAGCATAGAGATGTTTGATATCAAGTGACAAACTAATCTTTTAAATCCTCTAACAAGGTCACACATAACAGTGTGTTTGTAACCTTTAACAGGGTTGGCTCTTCACTGAGCTCACTTCAGAAGAGTGAAAATTTTGGGTTACCGGTCCGAAGTGGTTTTTCCCTTAACAGGGTTTCCACGTTAAAAATCCATGTGTCAATGTGTTTCTGAGTCATTACTTTAGTGTTTTACATTACACAAAACTAATATGGATTGATCGGTATACTCTAAGTAATTTACTATTTTTCGGTAAATGAAAGACTGCTATTCGAGAAACATTAAGAATGAGGTTAACAAAGCATTCCGAACAGTAGTATTTTGATAAGTATATTTGAGGGCATTCATCTTATAGGATTGAAGATAAATAGAGGCTTAATATTGTGGTACTAATTTTTTGGGTTAGTTAATAGGAATATTTTATAGGCCATTGATTCACACCCCCTCCTCTCAGTTATTACTAACATTCTGCTACGGTTGGGGTTTCTGTTGTGGTTTGGGTTCCTGCAATGTCTGTTGCGGCTGGGGTTTCTGTTGCGGTTGGGGCGTCTACTACGACTACAGCTGGGGGGTCTATTGTGGCTGGCTTTTCGAGGTCTTTTGCCGACGTTGTTTCCAAGTCAACTACGGTTAGGAAAGGACTTAAGGCTCCCATTGATAATGGGTCTTCCATTGCTCCGAAACCTGTTTGTTGGTCTCTCTCTGTCAAACTTTCCTCTGCTGGATATGGGGATTCGTTGAACAACAATGATATCTTTAAGTCTCACGGGTCGATTTGTCGTTTTCGGGGATTCTGGCCTAGCCTCCTCCAATTGTATGACTGGGTTTCTCGAAGGTGGGAACCAAAATTATCAAGTACCGTGAATATCTTTCCAATGGCAAAAGGGTTTTTCATTGCAAAGTTTGATAATGTTGAGGATAGAGCTATGATCCTCTGTGATTACTTCTTTTGTTGGGAGGATGAAAAATGTATGCTTATGGTAAAGTCGTGGCACCCTGCTTTCAATCCTTCCACTGAAGTCTTTAGTAAGATCCCTATATGGGTCATACACCCCAACCTACCCCTTCATCTTTGGCATGATTCCGTCCTTGAGGCAGTGGGTGGGGCTTTGGGGGATTTTCTGATGACTGATAATGATTCTGACAATATGTATCATTCCACCTTTGCTCGCATACTTGTAGATCTTGACACCTTGAAGGGCCTTCCAGCTGAAATCAAAATTGAATAATCCTTGGGATCTTGGACCCAACAACTTGACTACGAAGGTATCCCTTTTAGGTGTCGCAAATGTTTTAAGACTGGTCACATCTCTTCCCATTGTGGCTTTAAAACCAAGAAGAAGAAATCTTCTCCCTCTTGGTGGAAGGGTGCTTCTACCCAACATTACACTGTCCTGAAAAGCTCCACTCTATCTGGGAAGGAAGTTGTTCCTGATAGAGGTAATCAGTTGCCTATTGTTCAGGAGGTTGGATCAGGTCTTGATTTGCCTCTTGTTGCTCATGTTAGGTCTATTAGGGTTGTTGGTTCTATTCCTGCTGCTAGTCCTGGTCCTGCTTTGCTAGATGATGCCAGGCCTTCTACTGGTGGTTCTGAGGGTGTTGGTTCTATTGGCCATGTTGGTATTTCGTCAATTGTTGGTTTTGACTCTGCGGTTCCTTTTCTTGTTCGCCCTTTGGCTGGGGCAAATTTTGGTCCTGTGTTGGCTGATTCACTGGAAATTTCAACTCCTTTGTTGGGTGTCGGATCTTCAGCTTTGGATTCGTTGTGCTGGCAGGATAAGGCTCCTAGTGTTGAAGAAGGTTGGATCACAGTTAAAGACAAACATTATAAGAAGTCCTTTCCTTTTGACATGACCCTGCGGTACCATTTGAAGGGGACAAAAAGATAGTTCTTTGTCCTTGTGTTGCAGTTTTCTAATGGTATATCTTGTGCAATGGTTTGGGTGTTTTTTCTCTGGGTTGTTGATTTCCTTTTTGGCTGAGTTCTTTTGTGTGTTTCTTGGATTTTTGTGGCCTTTTATTCTGGTTGTTCAGTTGTGTTTTGGGAACTCTTAATTCTCTATCTTAAGCTTTCTCTTTGTACAGGGTTTCAGGTCCCTTCAAAACCTGTTTTTACCTATTAATCAAAACAAAACTCAAAAGTTTTCTTTAGAAGGGGACTAAAGAATCTCAAGATAAGATCCATCTACTGGCCTGGGATAAAGTTTGCACTCCTAAGGGCTTATGAGGGGTTGGTATTCATAAGTTAGTGTGCATAAATTTGGTGTTAGGTGCTAAATTAATTTGGAAAATGTTCTCCAATCCTCATACCAAGTGGGCTGCCATTTTGAAGAGTAAATACCTAGATGATGATAGCCAAGAAAGAATCTTTTTCACTTCTAATCCCCCTCTTGGATCCCACATGTGGAACTTCATGATCAAATGCAGAGAGGTGATTCTTCCCAATCTTACATGGATTATCCATAATGGTGCAAAAGCAAATTTTTGGGGTGATTCCTGGAATAAATTTCATCCTCTAAATACACACGTCTCCCTTGTTGCGGCTAAGGAGGTTCTGACAACCCTACGGGGGCCTAAGGTCAAATATTAATTTAGTATTTCAAACTCTAATGGCTTCCCTCAAACTTCATGGAAAGATCTTGCTGCCTTATGTTCCAGATGATCAGAGAATTAGGCTTGCTGAGATTCTACAACAGAGAATTATCCACCACCATGACTCTCAGGATCAACTCATCTAGTCATCCTCACCTTCGGGGAAATACTCAGTTAAACAAGGCTACCATGTTATTACTAAAACGAATATCACTTTAAGGTAAAAAATATTTCTTTAATGTTGGGTGCCTGAAGTTCTTCCCAAGGCTGGTTCTTTCATGTGGCTCTCTTTCAAGGGCAAAATTCTCACAAGTGATAGGCTGGTTCATCTTGGTATATCTTCTACCTTCAATTGTGTATTATGTGGAACTCAACTTGAAACAAGTAAACACCTTTTGCTCCATTGTCCCTTTGCCTCAGCCTGTTGGGACTGGCTTAAAGGTAAACTTCACTAGTCTACTCCCCTTGGTGGTGTACTCCACGAGGTCTATGATTTTGGGCCGTGTCTCTATCATGAATCTTTTTTTGCTGCAATTTGTACAATAACTCCTATTTTAGTTTGGAATATTTGGTGGGAGATAATAAAAGGAAGTTTTGAAATGAATTTTGCTCTTCAAAGTTGGTGATACAAAAAATTGAAGCTACTATATCAGAGTCAGTAAACGCATATTGTCTTAAGATCAAAAAGCTTAGTTTCATGTTTCACCTCCCATGATGCCAACATTTTGTCAGATTGGGGCCAAATTAAGCTTCCTTTCAAAGATAATCTTCTCCTAAACAAAGAAAAGAAAATAAATAGAAAGGTAATTAGATGGAAACCCCCACCTCTTAATTATTGCAAGTTGAACTTTGATGATGCCTCCAAAGGCAACCCAGGCATCTCGGGATGTGGTGTTGTCCTCAGAGACTCAAGTAGGGTCTTACCAGCGGCTCTTGTTGTCCGGATTCCAGTGGATACAAATAACATTGTTGAGGCAAGAGCACTTCTTGAGGGTGTTAAGCATGCGGCTTCATATAAGGTTGCAAACTTGATAATTGAAGGTGATTCTCTAAACATAATTGTAGAATTCAAAAAGTTTGAGTCCCCTAGATGGAAAATCAATTACGTCCTCAATAAAGTTTGGGGACTCCTTCCCCTCTTTGACAATTACCAAGTGCTACATTGTTTTAGAGAAGCAAATGGATTGGGAAACTCTTTGTCTTATAAAGGATGTCTTCTAGAATTTAGATCCCCTTCCTCCTGGGGAACATACACAATGGAAGACCCTCTCTTTAGATTGGTTTGTCTAGTAGATTCTCTTCCTTGACATTTCAAACCTTTTCTTTCTTTTCTCTTGATAATGTCTATTATCTATTAGTGTGTCGGTTCAATGCTAATTAGTGGTTAGTTGTTGGTTTCAGTTGTTTGCGGGCCACAACTTATTTTTCTGGGTAGTGTTTGGTGGGGTTCAACTCCTTGGTTTCTATTTTGTTTCAAAGTGGTGCCCTTGTCCTTGATTTGTTTGTCAGTATTCTTCTATCAGTAATAGTGGGCAATGGATTAGCATTCCTGGGTTGTGCCTTGTTTGACTTCTGGATTCATATTGGCAGTCTATTTGAGTTACATGCAATTTAGTAGTGCCTTGAGTTTGTTTGCTTCAACTACAGGGCAAATAATTTTTATTTTATTTTATGAAATAGGTGCTTCTTGTGATCTGAGATACTCCTCTTTTCAGATGGCTTCTCGACCTTACTCCTCTGCTTATATTTATTCAGTGAAGGGTTGGTGTAGTGCATATGTTTGTATTTGGTGTTAGTTAAAGTGCATTGCTTTTCCTTTGTTGTGCGTGGATTGCTTGCAACCTTTTCTTCTTTTGGTTGTGACTCCTAGTTTCTAGTTTTTTGCAGGTGTGTTTTGGTTGGGGGGGCTTTCTCCTCAGCTTTGTCCCAATTATCTGGTGACAACTTATGTCCAGCTTGGAGTTTATGTATTGTATTTCTACTTTTTTGTTTGTACTTACTTATTTACTTAATATACTACATGCTATATGTGTTTCGCTAAAAAAATAGTACCCTATCTATCCACCTATGTTTGGATCGATTATCTTCACCTATTACAAGAAGCTACCAAATACCTAAAGGAAACCCTTGACCATATTATTAAGGATGTTATTTTAAGTAGGTTAATTCTAAAAATTCAAAATTCAAGGGAGAAGGAGATTCCAACATGCATATCAAGGCATACATCACTATTGTAGTGGAAGTTCTCCTTAGGACATCATTGTATAATATAAAATAGCCACCTAGGAAGTGACACCAGATGTCTAATGCCTTTGCATTGAATTTAGTTGTTATGAGTAAGGAGGATTGTTAGGTTTATATTAAAATTATATGATCATGAGAGACTAATTATTGTTTTGTATGTCGATGACATATTATTTATGGGTAATGGCAATGTGATGATTAGGGAGCTGAAGAGTCAATTTTCTAGTGCATTTGATATGAAATCAAGGGCTATAAAATATATTTTTGGCATGGATATCAATAGGGATCGGGTGCACAAAAAGCTTTAGTTACGCCAAAGTAAGTATGTTAATATCATGAGTGAAGATTTAATATGCATGACTATAAGCTAGTAATTGTTCCATTTCTAGTTGGTACTAAGCTTTGTTTCGACACATGCCCTAAATCTATGATGATTTTGAAGAGATGTCTAAGGTTCCTATTCCATTGAAGTTGGTAGTATGATGCATGTAATGGTTTGCACTATAGACTAGATATTGTCCAAGGAGTGGGACTTTTGAGCAAGTTTATGTCTAATCCTAATAAAGTATTAGATTTGTGTTAAAAAGGATGTTTAGATATACGCGAGTAACTTCTTATTACTTTTGGTTTATCATGGTATTGATGATTTGATAATGTTGTTTAATATCCAAGGCTTTGTTGATGTAGCTTGGGCAGGTGACTTCTATAGTTGAAGGTCCATAATTAGCTATGTTTTCTCTTTATTAGGAGGTTCACTAATTTGGATGAGTAAAATATAGCCTGCAATTGCCTTTTCCATCACAAAAGCAGAGTATGTCGCTGCTACACATTCCATTAAGGATGTGATATGGTTATAAATGCTTGGTACAAGTACTGGTTTTGATTGCAAAAATGTGAGGATCAAATGTAACAGTTACTGTTGATTATGTGCTCATTTAACCACGGGCAATGATACAGATCATTGTTGCCCTCCCAACCATAGACGATATACTGTTATCGTCTCCCTCGAGCACTTCTCTTCTAAATAATGTAGATTAACTTATTATTCGATTTTTTGTAGGTGTACACGAACTACTCTTGATATTCCATAGTATCCACGAGAGAGAGAACCGATTTATGTTTATACCGATACGTGGGTGACTCTTCACCTACAGTCGGCTTTATTCCAATCAACACGACTTCATCAAGGGTGGCGGTCTTAGTTTAGTTAGCCCTTAATAAATATTAACTAAATATTTTATATTTAGTATATATGAATCACTCCTTCATGGTCGACTCATTTAAATGTATAAGGCTAATAGGCCACTTACACTTTTATATTCTCTGTCGGTTGTGAAGGAATCTGACCATAGCTATTGCAAACATCAACATTCCCTCTTAGCTAGGGAGGAATCCTTCTCGATATCAATATCATGTAGTGACATTCACCATGGCTACTCCCAGAGGGTGGATCCATCATGGCTACTCCCATGTATGGAAATACAAATGAGCACAGGTGCCCATCACGGAGTCACTCAACGTGATGTTGTCATCTCATCATGACATTCACCATGGCTACTCCTGGAGGGTGAATAAACACAAGTGCTAAGTCATGAAGTCTCTCAACATGACATCTACCTAGGCTACTCCCAGAGGGTGGATCCACCATGGTTACTCCTAAAGGGTGGAACAAGGGCTTTCACCTCTAACTTCTCTCTCACAAAGAAGAATGCATTATAGTACATCTCTAGAAATCACTGAGACTCCTTCTCAACAAAGGATTCATTCTCCACGATTCCAAGCTTGTCTCGAAAATACACAAACTTTACTCTGGCAAGGCGCTTGGTGAGAATATTGACTATCTGATCATCAGTGCTAATGTACCTCAACTGACTGGCATTCCTTTGCAACATATCTCTAGAATATAGTTATATTTGATCTCCACATGCTTTGACCTATCATGAAATACAAGGTTGAAGACTACATCACTCTTGGTCAATCCCAAGCTCACCAACTATCCATCTATCCATGAATATCCCGACCTAGGTGTCAGCATAAAGGCCTTCTAGCCTACACACATGGAGCTCCATCCCATGAATCAAAGTCCTATGACTGCTACAGTTTCCTGATCACTAGAGAAACTATCTCGACATGGTCCACTCCCTCTGAACCAATATGACCAAGATCCTCAGAAGTCAACTGAAGCAGATTCTCTAACTGTTCCAGATCTCTGGCACTGCTGAGAGTTTAGGATTGTCCTTCTTCACCTTATCCTAGATCACTTTATTCTGAATAGGTTTGCAGTCGAGAATACTCATCAAAGGATAGTTGTTTCTTATTGCACGCTCAATCCTTCCATCGCTTCCAAATGCATGTTTAAGATTTGAACCAAACCTATTTGATTCATCATGTAGATTTTAGCCAACGTATTGGACTGGGGTCTAGTCCATCGTGTTCGAAATTATGTCCACAACTGAGCATCCTCTCTTAATTCCTTATGCAGTAACTCTTCAATTTGGACGAGAAATTCTACTGCGAGATACATTAGAGTTGAATCTGTTGTAATAGGTCTCCTCATCACAGGCATATGATTATTTGTATCATTGATCACAACATTGTTTGCAAGAGCATTTCCCCACAATACACAAATGTACTTGTCTGATTCCATTGTAACATGAATGTAATAAACTGTGGATTTATCTCTAGACTTGGCTACATCAGAGCCTCCTTCATGGTGATTGGTGAGCTAGCTGAATAGAGTAAGTTCACACTATTGGTAATTCTCAGATCAAAATCCCACACAACTCCAAATTCAGTTTTCGCACATGATGAGAGATTAATAACGAACTCTGTACTCATATTAGTTTCAACTACAAGATATGTTGATAGGAGAATTGTATGTGTGATCAACTATGAACTCCATTTCGTTGACTCCAAATATAGTTGGACTATCTAAGAATCATCCCTTATTGGCCCTCCAAAAATGGGTATAAGCAAATTTATGTCGAGTTAAATCCATCTTTGCCAAGGCCATCAAATAAATTTCTTATTTTCGGTTATACCAATTGTCCAGAGTTTCCCGTTATTACAATTAATGATTATCGCGACCTCTATTATTTTCAAAGGAAGATGACCTTATACATACACGCACCAATTAGAATTTCAAATCATCTTCCTGCACCCCATTTCCCCTGTGTGAGCTTTTCCACCATATATTTAACCTCATGCACTCTTTTCGTAGGTAATCTTAACAATGAAGTGATCTCCTCCAATTTCTTCACTATAGTTGCTTGTTTTCTTTCATGATAATCCTATTCTTCAGCGTTGTGAACCTTGCGGCCATTACGCCTCGCTGAATAGAGACAGAAAGCGTGAGCACCGGTGCCTAAGGCAAACACAAAGTTACCAAAGCCTTCTCCTGTTGCGGTGTCCCACACTATTGTGAAGGCTGAATCTTCCTTTACACATCCACACAACTCACACACCACAATCCCTGTAATTGTTAGAGTAATTTCCATTTAGACTTATTGATTAAATTGTGTTGATTTAATTAGTTAAGTCATCATTACTATTTAGTGCTTAAGCTTTCTCTTAGGTGCATTAATAATTAATTCGTTTATTAATTATTAATGTGCAACCTAGCTTTTTTCCTTTTAGGGTTTCGTTCACCTTTTAAGGTTGAACTTTGTAATTATTGTTCATTAATTCAGAATACATTTTTGCTCTGCTTTTTCGAGTTTCTCTGAGCTTCTGAGTTCTTCTGTTTTTTCCTTCTTTTGCTTCTCTCCTGTAACAGGTACTTGCATGCAGCTGTTCTTGGGTGTTATCAGATCACTATATCTCAGATCCTTCACTTGTACTCGCACTACATTATAAAGTGCCATGGGGGGGGGTGTTTGATGTTTGCTTTGTTTGCCATCTACCTTTGTCAAGTGAGTGTTCCTTTCACGAAATTAGCCTCGTGATGTGTGTCAAGTGAGTGGTCCTTCCACGACACCATCCTTTATAGTTTGTACGTTCTTCATCATGCAGTGTTTCTTGGCAGTCTATTTCAGTGTACCTGTCATACCTCTCCCTACTCAACATTATGGGGGAGGGGGGTATCTCCTGTTGGTTCTAATGCTTCCTTGGTTTGATGGAGTGATCTATGTTTTCAGTATCTGTTCCTATGTACTAGGTGGATGCAGTGGCTGGTACCTATGCATTTCGGTGAGATGGATCATTTACCATATGGACACTCTTCTTTCATTCCTGTTTTGGAGGCATTCTTCCATCTTCGATTGATCATCTCTTCAGGCTTTGTTTACAGTCTTCTCTACCTGATCATGTTCTATTACAGTGGAGGTTCTAGCAATTTTTTTCGATAGTGTTTGCAGCTTCATGCTTCAGAGGTGTTCTACATGTTCTTTCTTTGTTCCTATTTTCTAGGACATTCTCTAGTTTGGGGGCTTCTTCAGTCATTCACTAGGCTTCATCTCTTTTTGGAGAGGGGTTTTTCCTACTGGGTTTTCTCCTTTTCTCCTCTTTACAAATATTTTTTTTGTACTTGGGTACCTGATCAGGCCTTGTTTTCGGGACCCATTTCCTGCTTTCATAGTTGTGCGAGGTTAGCTTACCTCCTGAGCTTCACTTAAGGGGGGTGTTAGAGTAATTTCCTTTTAGGCTTATTGATTAAATTGTGTTGATTTAATTATTTAAGTTGTCATTACTCTTTAATGCTTAAGCTTTCTCTTAGGTGCATTAATAATTAATTATTTTATTAATTATTAATGTGCAACCTAGCTTTTTTTTCCTTTTAGGGTTTCGTTCACCTTTTAAGGTTGAACTTTGTAAGTATTGTTCATTAATTCATAATACATTTTTGCTCAGCTCTTTCGAGTTTCTCTGAGTATGTGAGTTCTTCTAATTTTTCCTTCTTTTGCTTCTTTCCTGTAACAGGTACTTGCATGCAGCTGTTCTTGGGTGTTATCAGATTAGTATATCTCAAATCCTTTAGTAATGACATCTATTGTCACTCTAACTTGTCACACTGCAATGGCTCTTCCATTCTGCACACTTTTTACACAGGTTGTGAATAGGCTCTTTATCGCACATTCCTCTTCGGCTATGGACGAAGATTTTGAGCCTGTTACCCCATTCAACAATTTTACAATATGTGAGGTTCGCTGATTGTATACAAACCTTTACTATGGACGTTACTGGAACATCAAAATCAATTGAAAAACTCAGTTGAAATACTTAGAAGAGAAGTGCTTATGACTCTAGTAATCACCATCGAAAGGAATTTCTACACCAAAATACACAAGTCCTTATTAGTGACACAATTTTCTGTCAAAATGCTCACACAAGGACACTATATGGTCGCAGGTAAGAACCCACAAACTGACAAATTTATGCTCTTCAAAACACAGGAGGATGTCACACTAGTACAAAACTTCACACCAAACTCTAAACTCAGTAATCATGAATATGAAATGATTTTGTAGATAGGGGACTCGTTCCTTCAAATTGAATGATGTTTCAATTCCAGAACTCACGGTTACGCCGAAGTGAAGAAGATCATAGTGCAAAGAACGACATTGCACTAAATCTTTAGAATTTGCAAATCTTAGAATTTTTGTTCCATGAAGGTTGCGTAATTAATCCTTGCCATCTCTGTTGTTTTTAGCAAACTGCCCCAGAACATAGTAATCAATCAACACTAGAAAGATCTCAAAGACCGAGCTGCTCTGATGCCATGTTGATTATGTGCTCGTTTAACCACAGGAAATGATACATATCATCATTGCCCTCCCAACCATAGACGATATACTGCTACCGTCTCCCTCGAGTACTTCTCTTCTAAATAATGTAGATTAACTTATTATTTGATTTGTTGTAGGTGTACACGAATTGCTCTTTATATTCCATAGTATCAAAGAGAGAGAGAACCAATTCTATTTTTATACCCATACATGGGTGACTCTTCACCTAGAGTTGACTTTATTCCAATCAACATGACTTTCATCAAAGGTGGCAATCTTAGTTTAGTCGACCCTTAATAAATATTAACTAAATATTTTATATTTAGTATATATGAATCACTCCTTCATGTTTGCCTCATTTAAATGTATAAGGCCGATAGGCCACTTATACAATTATATTCTCTATGTTGGCCTGAAGGAATCCAACCATAGCTACTGTAACATCAACAGTTAGTGTTATATTTTTAGCTAAAATCTTATGTATCATGCTCATACTGAGCATGTTGATGTTCATTATCAATTTCTACAAGAAATGGTTGAAAATGGCCAGGTCTTATTAAAGAAAGTTGACACTTTGGATAATGTTACAAATCTTCTCACAAATTCAATAGCCATGGATAAGCTCTCTTGGTGTGCGAAGGCCATGGGGCCCTAATCACTATACTTGATTATAATATTATGTTTCCTTATGTATTTAATTGCAATATGTAATGTCAAATGAGAGAATGTAAGGATAAGATGACATAAACCTTGTGATTCTAAGTCACTTTCATGTGTCTATGATTCTTGGAAGGTTACTTGTGTGCCTAAGGACACGAGGAATGAAAATAGTTAATATTTATCTAAGTTCGTGATTGTAGTTGTATTTATTAAGGTAGATAATGTACGATAACAAAACTTTTTGGTAGAATATTCTTTTTAAGTATCCACTTTAGCTATGAGGCATACTTGAACTTGTGTGTCTTTGCATGTTGTTGCATATATCTTGAATGTAGTCTTGAGTGAGATGCTAAGGTTTGCATGTTGTTCATGTTAGTTGTCAGACCCATCAATGAGTAATTGAGCAATGAAAGTTGACCAAATATGATTGGTTATGGGTTCAACACACACATTTCCATGTAATCACTTTTGATTTTTTTGCTAAGTTTACAAGTTGTCCATAATGTGGGGCATATATTAATTGTAGGTGGATTTGAACCTTGTTTTGAGATACCACAATGGTATTCTCGTATTAGCTCTTTTATAAATTGGAGACTTGTGTTAGTAGAAGATCAATTCTTTTGCACATTGTTGAAGTAGCAAAATGCTACCAAAATTTTGAGAGAGTAGTTGTATTGTTTTAAATTCATTTGAAGTTTAATACAAGCTTCAAATCTCTTCAATTGTGGAGTTTTTTTTTTTTAAGAGTTTCTCCACGTAAATTTTGTGTTACTTGTATTTACTATTCTACTTTCTATTGGTTTGTTCAATCACTTTAATATTATAATATCAATTTTGATAAGAAAATATGTTTCATATTTGCATCACTTTGTTAGTTTCACCTTGTTATTTCCAACAAAGTTCACTACAGAAGGCAAAATGTGATAATGAAAAATGCATACCTTACAATTAATATTATAATATTCAAAATTCATTTTTTGTAATCCTTCATTTGTCCCTTTCTTACCCCTTCCTAGCCCATTTTCCCTCTTTCCTCTAGTATCCCCCCTTTCCATCTATCTTTCCCCCTTCCTTATGCTTCCTTCACACTTAAGCTATCATCAACATGCTATCTGCAATTTCACTATCCAAAATATAGGTAGAAAATTATGAATGGGATCAAGAAAATGGACCTCATAACTAGAGTCTTATGTAGCCAAAATAAAATACTTGTTATGGGTGACACTTGCAATTCCAAAATGTGTCTAGCCAAAATAAAACACTTACACATTTAAAATCTACAATGAGGCAATTGATTTTGTAAGACTAGCCTTATGCTCTTCCCATCCATTTTCCAACTCTCCCAATTCAAATAATTACTCAATGGTTTGTTTCCATTGCAACTTCACACAATTATTGATTCAAGTGCAAAGCTTGGCGGTTTTTCTTGACATGTTGAGTAAACTTGCTACATTTGTAGCAATTCCGAATCACCTTTAGACATGCACTTAGGATTCAATAAAAGATTTTATCAGTCATCTTTCTTGGTCTCTATAGATGCTCTAGAGATTCGAAAATGTAATTTCAATATGTTGACCACACATGTCAAGTCCACCAACTAAAAATTCTCAATATGTCTAAGTAAGATGTCAACTCTAGTTTATACCACTAGAATCCTCAAGGCTAGCCCACATTTTTTTTCTCTCCTTTACTATACTTAGACACCTATAATTCCTTCATTAATATATCCTATTGTAAATGAACTAAAGAAGTCATTTAAGGAGTGGATTTTGAAGCCTTGGCCTACCCATACACATTACTAAAAAAATTGATGACGTATACTATTGCATAGGAGGAATGTGCACTAAAATTAATGCTTACTACAATAGAGCACTTGCTAGAACTATTCTTATTATGAGTGGTACTTGTGTAGTTATAATTATTGATGAAGACATTATGAGAATTAGCATTAAGGTGCTACTACATGTCACCATACACCTAGGTAGATGTAGTTGTATCTGTGAAGAGCTTGTGTTAGCTCATCTGTCACTTACCTAAACCTCGGTACATAATTTATATAAAGACATCCAAGTTGCATGCTTGCCCTTATCTAATGTGACTAGCACAACTTCTTCCATCTAAAATAAGATGGCTAAATAACTAAAAAATAAAACAAAAAAAATAAGATTAAAATTAGTTTCAATCAATTTAAATTTTATTTATCTCAAATTAGACACTAAGACAAAATACCTACTTACAAAACTAAAATAAATACAAAACATCAAAAACATATGATATATACATAATTTTTTCTTTGACTTCTAGGGAGTAAGAAGAAATTCTCAAAAATAACCCACCACCTTTGTATTTGAACAAATAAAATAAATATATATTGGAGAGGAAGGGAAGGCAAAGAGACAAGTACGAAAGGTGAAAAAAAACTGCCGCTCAGCACTCGGAACAAAATTGCTCGGTTGGTGTTGCCAGGAAATAACAGACAGGGATCCTAACCGGCGGCAAAATTAGATCCCGACACTTCTTGCTGCCGGGAAGTCGGAACCCGGTGGCCGGATATTTATATAGCAAGGGTGGCAGTCGGTGATAAGCTATAAATGTGGGACTAAATTAACAATACAAAATATACAATATTTTACACGTTAATTCACGTAAGTCCTCCTTAAATCTCATTTCCCTCTGTTATATTTGTCATAAGGAAGGCAGAGGGAAAGAAGCGGTGCGAGAGGAGATTGTAGTTGAATATCTTGTTCACTGTCTCTTCGAACTCATCTTCTTCTCACCTCACTTGCTAGGATTTATCTCCAGTTGCTGTTTTCTGTTTCTTCTCTGTGTGATTCAGGTGTTAAGAGGCTCTGTGTATATTTTCTTTTTGGGTGGGTTTAAGCGGTGGAGGGAGGAGAAATTTATACTGGGCAATGGAGGGAAAAGCAGCAATGATGTCTGCACTAGGTGTGGGTATTGGAGTGGGTTTGGGACTTGGGTTGAACAGGTGGAGTGGCGGACGTGGTAATATTGATGTGGGTTTGAATTACTCAGACTGTATCGAGCAAGAATTGCTCAAGCTGGTGGTGGAAGGCACGGATAGCAGTGTTACCTTCAATCGGTTTCCTTACTTTCTCAGGTAAATTATGTTTTCAATAAAAAGTTGCCTTGATGATTTTTTTTGTGCTTCTTAGGTTTCTCTGTGTTTAGTTCGAGAGGATAAGTTTGCAAATGGACTCCTAGGCATTTTTTGCCCCCTGCTCGGTTTTTGGGTATCTGGATTTTTAAGTTTTTGTATTATTTTTTTTGAGGGGTGACGAGAAAACTTTCGTTTAGATATTTGTAAATGCTCAAAGGTTGATTTTGTTAAGAGGATGCAAGTTTTTGTGTATTAGTATTTTGGGTATCAAAGATCTGATTAGGTTTACTGTCATTGGAAGAGAGTATTTTTTGTGCTGTACCTCTGCCTCTATTTCCCCCAAACCACCCCCCCCCCCCTATATANCCCCCCCCCCCCCCTATATATATATATATATATATATATCTGTGTGTCAGATTCTATGTTTATATTTATATGGAAAAATAAATCGGACGAATTCTCGATTTCTAGATTTCATTGGGATTTTTTTATAAAGTTTCAGATCATGTCTCAGGATGCCTTTACATATTTTATATCATATTTGTATTAGATTATATGTTTAGATTAATCAGAAAAATAATAATAATATTTTATATCATGTGAATCAGATTATGATTCACATTATATGTTTATATTAATATGTTAAATATTAATACGGAAATATATAACTGACAATTTAATCAACATTTTGGATCATGCTCCATGATGACTTAACTAGAAAAGATCATGGATTATGGAGCATTGATCTGAAACATTGGTGAAAAATTGATTAGTCGAATCCAAAAATCACCAATATATATATATATATATATATACCCTGAGGAAAAACCTATTAGACTTTAAACAGTTCACAGGGCTGGTTCTGCTCTTACTTGTGAATCTGATTCAGAGGGGTCGCTCTTGGCAAGAGATTGCCCCTTAGCTCAGGTTGAATTTCCAGCATCCAGATTTCAAATTGGGCAGATAAGAACAGGCTTGCGATTGAGCCTTGCCAAGTCATAAACAAATATTTGCATTTGGATGCTTGGAATCAGAGCTTTCCTTTTTAGTTTCATTTGCACTATCTAGTCTCATCTTATATGCATTGATGCATAATAACGGTCATATTGGAGGTTTCATATCTCTGTTTACAGCTGAAACTTTGAATCAGGTTATTCCATCCCCTCACTCACCCTATCTCTCTATCTATATATGCAGGAGATTTTTTTTTAAGTGAGGTTGAAATTTTTATGATGGATGGTAAGGCTAGTGAAATGTTTGTGGGTAGGTGGTACGATTATCAGAGATGCTTGGACGTTTTTTCCACAATTCAGAAAGATCAAAAACTTGATTATGTGAAGTGAATATTTAATATTACGTTATGTAAATAATCTGATTTACAATTGATCCAAAAAGATTCAAGATCAATACACTGAGAACAAGCTACTCATAAACTGAAGAAAAACTATTTTTTCTCTAGGGCATCAAGTGTTCTCCTGTTCAGCCATGCCTTACTGCAAAGTGTCATGGTATCTTACTGTATAATATTTCATTTTATTTCGGATATCTGGAGTTCATTGTAGATATAGTGCTGAATCAATAATTAAATTTTCCTTATCTAATCTTTGACTTTTACCTCTGCAAATTAGTAGCACAGAAGTCTGAATTGCTTTAAGTTTATTTCTTATTTGATTCTCTTATGTACTTGATTAAAAGGAAAGAAGGATCGATGCTAAGAAATGCATCTTCTTTTGGAACATGTTTTTTCCGTTTTTTCTTATAGTTCTGCGTTTTTTATGTTTGCTTCTGAATTTATTCTGAGATTTAAAATTTCAGACTCGGGATATTTGGACTGAACTTGAGACTTTCAGATATACTGGACTTCAGTGTTCTGCGGCAGAGGACTAAAATTGAGTCTTTCATATATATTGGACTTCATTTATCTGTGACAGTAGACTAAACCTAGTCTTTTATATCTATTGGAGTTAATTAATCTGTGACAGTGGACTAATTTGAGCTTTTCATATATACTGGACTTATAAATCTATGTCAGTGAACAAACAAGGGTGCTATTGATTAGTGCTGCGTACGTTCACTTGAAGCAAGGAGAAATTTCAAAATATACTAGAAATCTGACTCCAGCAAGTCGTACAATTTTATTATCAGGCTCTGCAGGTGAGTGATGTCCACGCTTTAGCGATTTCCTTTTTCAACCAAAACTATGAAGTTGACAATCTGATTTTGTCTGTCTTAAATTTTTGCAGAGCCTTATCTCCAAATGCTTGCAAAAGCATTAGCGCACTATTTTGAGGCTAAATTGTTGTTGTTAGATATTACAGACTTTTCCCTAAAGGTAAGATAGCAATGGTGCTCATGACGCTCTTCTTGTTATTGATTTCCTTCAATCCTATAAAGTATGAGCCTCAATATATCCTTGTCACAACTGTGTAGGTACAAAGCAGATATGGGGGAGGCCGTGATCCTGTAAGTTTATTTTCTACTTTTTGGATTTCTTGTAGTGTATCTATGTTTTGCGTTTTCTATTCTATTCTTATCTAGGAGGATTTCACAAACTGTCTTTACTTTGTTGATCTGCCTGCAGATTGCAAAAAGTCCGTCTGCATCCGCACTTGAGCGTGTAACTGGATTATTAGAAAATCTCTCTATTCTACCTTCCCGAGAAGGCTCAAAGCCTAGTGAATCAGGTGACAATATACGTAGAAGCTACAGATGCTTCTTATTAGGAAATATTTTTTGTATTATAAATCTCAATCTTCATGTTCTGAAAGGACTTACCTTATCCTGGTTATTTTCAGGTTCACTTTGGAGACAGAATAGCAATGTTGAATCAAACAACAGGTAATGGAATTGTCTGAAATTTTCTGTTAATTTATTGGGTATCCGTTTTTTAATGGTATGGGATTATTTTCTTTTTTCAATTTCAGTGGTCTTGAAAGTATTGACAACTTTCATAAGCTCAGACGCAATTCTGCATCAGCAGCTGATTTATCAAGGCTTGCTGCTTCTTTTGCCACTTGTCAAAATCCAGGTCATTCATTAATTTCTAATGGAATTTTGTTAGTTCATGAATTGATCAGGGGTAGCTTCTGTCAGATTTGGTTTGCTTTTGGGATTCTGGCTACCAAACTTTCTGTTTAACTGAAATTTGAATTCATTAAGTTTGCTTATTAATGAATTAATGGTGGCATTGCCGATGCTACTGCCTTTTCCTTTTCATAAAAGCAGGTCCTCTTAGGCGCACAAACAGTTGGACTTTTGATGAAAAGCTACTTGTGCAATCCCTCTACAAGGTAATGATGTGGACATGCCCTTCATTTTATCTTTTCTACACATCATTCGAGTTCGTAACTTTCTACAACTTAGTATTATGAGCAAAATATGCTGCAGGTTATAAAGAAAGTCTCGAGGACAAGCCCTGTAGTTCTGTATTTGAGGGATGTTGAGAGGCTTATATTCAGAACACCAAGAATGTATAACTTATTTTGCAAAATGTTTGAAAAGCTTTCGGGAGCAGTGTTGGTTTTAGCTTCTAGAATGGTGGACCAATCAGACACACGAGACTGTAGAAAAATAGATGAAAAGCTTTCATTACTCTTTCCATATAATATTGATATAAAACCCCCTGAGGATAATGCTAGCCTCGTCAGCTGGAAGAGTCAGCTTGAAGGGGACTTGAAAATCATTCAATACCAGGACAACAGGAATCATATATCAGAAGTAAGGAATAAGTTAGAGCATTTACCAAAAAATCTGTACATAATCATGTTCTTACGTGAATATGGATTTGTGAATTATCAGTGTCAGTGGAATTTTATTTTTCTTTCTTTGATGATTTATGATTTTGTATTATTAACTCTTCCTTTACTTTCTTTGAGATTAAATTTTGATTTTTTATCTCGTATCTTGGAATGTATATTGTTGCCTTGTCACTTCAGTAATATGTTTTTTCATGATGTCAGAGCTGAGATTGTCTTCTAAAGTAGCATGTATACCTCTGAATCAGAATTAACATTTCAAAATATGCTTTAAGCTTTTGAGTATTGTTACTCTATTATTTTGACAGGTACTTGCAGAAAATGATCTTGAATGTGATGATTTGGGATCAATTTGTTTTTCTGACTCAGTGCTTCTAAGTTCTTGTAAGTGTTTCTCCCTGGTATGTTTACTTGTAGATTGCCAAATTTATATTAAGAAGACCAATAATTCTGATTTATCATTGCAGATATTGAAGAAATCGTGGTGTCTGCCATTTCTTATCATCTAATGAACACTAAAAATCCAGAGTACAGAAATGGAAAGCTTATTATTTCCTCAAAAAGGTCTTTTTGATTACTTTAACTCTGGACCAAGAATCTCCTTTATATATTTTATCATTATCTAAATATTTAATGTAATATAAGCAGTTTGGAGCATGGGTTGAGTGTATTCAAGTCAGGAAAGGCTGAGAGCAAAGATGAACGACAAGTCCCCAATTGTGATTCTTCAAAGGTTGTCAAAAAAATCTTCCTTTGAAACTCTAGATATCTCATGGCTGCAATATTTGTCTCATCAAACTTGTTTTTCAAATGCAGGAACCTCAAGAGTCTGCTTCTTTGAAGGCTGAGCCAAACAGTGAAGCAGCTCCAGTAACAAAGCGCAAGACAGAAGCTGAGAAAATTGATTCTACTTCTGAGGGAGATGCCCCTAAGAAAGAAACTGACACTCCTAATAAATCAAATCCAGCTCCTACTCCCCATAAACTGGCAAGTCTTAATCCTAGCAAATGACACTTTTATAATTATGCAATATTTAAGATCATTCAGATTTTTTTGATAATATTTAAAAACCTAATATTTATTGTTATAGGAAGTAGCTCCAGACAATGAATTTGAGAAACGAATCAGGCCAGAGGTCATTCCAGCTGGTGAAATTGGTGTGTCCTTTTCAGACATTGGAGCTTTGGACAATGTCAAAGAAGCTCTTCAAGAGCTTGTCATGTTGCCTCTCAAACGCCCAGACCTTTTTAAAGGGGGACTTCTCAAGGTAGGAATGACTTCCTTTCAAGTATAGTGTACTATACCCACGATAGCCTTATTGGTTATTAATGTTTATCATGATATGATGTGTATGGCTGCAAAACACATCAATGTGTTTGATAAAATGTCTTTACGTAGGGTTTTACTAATATTAATGTATATGTGCAACTGCATATCTCTCCAGCCCTGCAAGGGCATTTTGTTGTTTGGCCCCCCTGGAACTGGCAAGACAATGCTTGCAAAGGCCCTTGCTATGGAGGCAGGTGCCAACTTCATTAATGTTTCAATGTCAACCATTACATCCAAGGTAGATAGCTATGGTGTCTCCTATTCCGTTTGACACTAAATTAGGTTAATTAGGAATTTAGGAGTGATTTCTTTAATGATATTAGTATTACACAGTGGTTTGGAGAAGACGAGAAGAATGTTAGGGCATTATTCAGTTTGGCTGCCAAAATCTCTCCTACTGTTATATTCGTTGATGAGGTTAGTTGTTTTACCTGTTGTAATATATAATGAGGCTACTACTGTTAGATCATAGTCATTTTGATCATAAATTACATGATTTCTGGTCTCTATTTGTCAGGTGGACAGTATGCTGGGACAGAGGACTAGGGTTGGAGAGCATGAAGCTATGAGAAAAATAAAGAATGAGTTTATGTCCCACTGGGATGGATTGCTGTCTAAAAATGGAGAACATGTTCTTGTTTTGGCTGCAACAAACAGACCATTTGATCTTGATGAAGCAATCATTAGACGATTTGAAAGAAGGTAATTGGAATTGTTACTTGCTCTTCATTCTCCATTTTACATCTGATCACAAGCAACTCTAATGACTTGTCTTTTTGTCCCTTTTGATAGGATCATGGTAGGTCTACCTACTGCTGAGAATAGAGAGAAAATTCTCAGGACAATTCTCACAAAAGAGAATATTGAAGAAGGCTTTGATTTCAAGCATCTTGCGACCATAACTGAAGGGTTTACTGGTAGTGACTTGAAGGTAGGCAAGCATTGTGACCCCCTTCATGCTCTGCCACTAACGCATAGTTAAATAAATTATGTTCAACTGACTATCGATATTTAAATTGATGGTATGTAGATTCTATGCACAACAGCAGCTTTTCGGCCTGTTAGAGAGCTACTGAAGAAAGAACAAGAAAGAGAAAGGGTCTGCAATTCAATTTTTTCTTTTTTAACACCATGCTATGCTGAATTATTTAGCTACGGTGCCCTTCAATATTGTGGGATCGCCTGATTACCATCTATATAGAACCACAAATTGTTTAAACATAGGAATGACTGCCAGCATGATTTATATCATTTAGTAGAATGCTCAATTACTTGGCAGTTAACTGAACAATTTTTTTTAATTATTGTGTCAATGTTCTTCTCAGGCCAAGGAAAAAGCAGGAGGGCCCAAATCAGAGTCCCTTAATAAGGATGATGACGCGTCAGGAACTAATGACACACAGAAAAAGGAAGAAGAAAAAGAAGAGGCTAACAAAGCTGTTGTCCTTAGGCCTTTGTCAATGGAAGACATGAGACAGGCTAAGGAACAGGTCGGTTGAATCCCACATCCAATTCTTGCTCATTCCAATACTGACCAATTCATGTTATGTCCATCTTGAAAAACCTAATCCGTTATGTCACATTTACTGCTTCAAGTAGTTTCCTCTTTTTGCCTTCTGCAGGTTGTAGTTGTTATCAATGTGATGTTTGTAATTTACAAGTTCACCATAAGGGGCATGTTTTACACTTGATTCTTTCCTTTATCTGATTGAAAATTTGTTTATTCCGGAACAGGTTTCTGCAAGCTTTGCATCAGAAGGTGCTGGAATGAGTGAATTGCTGCAATGGAATGACTTGTATGGGGAGGGTGGCTCCAGAAAAAGGCCACCTCTATCCTACTTTATGTAGTGTACACTGGTCATTCCTAACCATTAATTTGGGTTAATTTTTCTGGCCATTGTGGATTTGGAAATTCTTTCAGCCGGGGTCATAAAAAGCAAAATTGTACCATTGTATTATTCCTCAAGAAATTGTATACATAAGTATGGTTTCAAGTGTCCCGTATTTTCTTAGCCAGGAGCGCACACAGTCCCATGGTGTGACTCATGTTCTCACTTTTAAGTAGTTCGCGGTGGTGAATATTCCCAGACAGATTGTCAGCTGCTCAGTTGTTATGCAGACCTTCATGTTTATTGGTCTTCTGTGAAATTTGATTTGATTTGGTTTGACATTATTTGCCTTTGTCCCATTTTGCTAAAGCAATAATTTTGGTTTTGGCCACACACGTACATATGTGCTTTGATACATACAATGCAATAAAAACAGAGTTTTTGGAGGATAAGATCATACTGGATCTCATTGAAGATTGAAGAAAAAAGCTAGTGACAAGTCTTCACCAGTTTTTTCTTATCTTCTTTTTATTTGCTTACAATTTTGTTTTCAGGTTTATTTACAACAAAAATAACTAAAAATTTGATTTAAAAATAATATTTAAAACACAGCTTAAAATTAAGGCCACAGCTCCACAGATTGTGCCGCAAGAAATTGAGCAGCTGCAGCTAGTAAAAATGTAAAAATGCAACATGAGGACCTGCCCTTATACATTACCTTACCTGCCCTTATACATTACGCAAAAAAATATTCAAATAAGAAAAAAACCCTACCTCCCAATCGCTCTAACCTGCCATTCTAGGTTAGGGCATCTCCTGCACTTTGCCAGGCGTTTTCATTTCAGTGCCCTACTTCTCCATGAAATCCCGCTCCCGGCTGTCATTTCTATGAGCTCTTCCAAGCCTTTCTGCGTTTTCGCCCAAACACACAGTTCCACAATTCTTTTTACTCCGTTTTCTCTCCAACTGCAAGGGCCAAACACAAAATATTGATGCTATCCACATTGGTCTGACTTTTTTAATAGCTTGCAGCATCGTGGGACAGTTTCGCCGAAACACATTCCTCAATTTCTCATCAGTGATCCTTCCCCTCAATGCAATTGTCGTTCTTTAGCCGTCAGATTGAAATTTGTCTCCATTTTTTAAAACAAAGATCACCATGTTCAATTCAAAACCAACTTCGCTTTCTGCCACTCGTCCGACTGTGCCATTTGCCTCGTTCTCACTTCTCACCATTCTCTATGATTTCACCTCACTCGACGTACATTCTGCATTAATGATCATTAGACCCGCAATATTCCTCCTTTTCCCTATGGCACAAGCTGGTGCCAAGCAAGAATTAATCCACCATCTGCTTCTCTTGCAATGATCCAACGTGCCAATCGACCGGTTATATTACTAGCCTCGCTATAAGTATTAGATATTAAACTAATTAATGATCTTTAAATTAACATTGTTTTGGTATTTTTTGTGCACTATTATGAATCTAATAATATATTATATCAATATAATATATAAAAAATTATATTAATATTATATTATTAAGTTAATATTATATATAATATAATTAATTAGTTGCAATAAACATATTATAAATAATAGTAGCAAAAAAACAATAATAGAATATTCAAAATATATTAGAACTATACAAATGTAAAAAGTTGTCAAAAAATAAAATGTTATGATTGGACAACTAAAATGAAAATATCTCTTACAAAAAACAAAAGTCTCACATACTACTGTAGTCACATTCAACCAATAAAATTAGAGATAAATAATTTCTATTACAATATAGAAAATTCAAAATATATTAAAACTATACCAATACAAAAAGTTGTTGAAAAATACAATGATGCTATAATATTCTGCCTACGGCAGGAACTAAAAATCATCAAATTCCTTCTACAACTACCAAATTGGCTCCAAAAATTTATTTAATCTCTAATTAGGAGTCTTTAAAGAAAAAGGGAAAAAATATTACTTTAATGACTTAAGTAAAAAAATTAGTCTATGAGAGACTATCTAGTTAATTGTTTTTTTTTTTAACATTTCAGCTCTTTTTCTATGCAATTTGATGATGAGTGCTACTAACTTCTTAATGGTCCCCTAGCTAAATAAATTGTCCTAGTTAATAAGTAAGAGATATTTTCTACATCAAGTTAGACTCATGTGAGCATCACCTAGATGTAATGAGTGCTAAGTGTTCCATTCATTCTCATGAGAGATGGCTTCTTGCAAACCACTACTCGTGAGATATAGGTCAATAAGTTTGACTCAAAAAATTACACAATTGAATCTTGAAAGCAATATCACAAATTGTTCTAGTTAGTTGTCAAGATATTTATATAATTATTTTTGTTATCCTTGAAGACATCACAATCTAAAATAAAATGCTTATTTGTTTCCACTTTTGGGAAGTGCAAAAAATACTCTTTCCTCTTGAACTTCTTTTGGTCTTTTCTAATGCTTGATTTCACAAAAGAGTTGATGAGAGTTAGTTCTTAGTTGAGCAATAAGAGTTTTGGCTCTCCGTGAGATATTGATACATATGTATGTGTTTTGATGACGATTACAAGTGAGATTAAACTATTCATTGAATCCATTTAAATTTGAGTTGTTTACCTATTTTCAAGACTAGTTGTACACCTCTTTTCGTGATTCGTGGTTCCCAAGCTTTCCAAAGGCGAGGGTTAGTAGCAAAGGTTTCACAAATGATTAGCCGATAGGCTTTCTTTGGGGAGAAACCCTTGATCGAAAAACTGTCTCACACTAAAAGCCAATGCCGCCAAAGGTTTTCTTCTCCCCATTTGCCATTGCCAGAAAAGTTGATTTGTATATTGTTAAAAAGGGGTTCTTTAAAACATTAATCTCCGCTGTCACATTTATTGGGAAAGTGTCTCACACTACTGAATGAAGCCGAGAAAGTTTCACTTATTCTATGGTCGGAGTGAATGTTTTTCATTAAAATGAAATTTTGAATTTTAAATTCTGCTAAATGCGATGGGCTGTATTATTTTTCCCTAGTAGTATTTTCATTTGTCCCATGAGAAAATTAGGAGAAAATAGAACAGGTGTTCATGAAGGTTGGGAGATGTGGAAGCCTGCAGATACGTGTCTCTTGCAGAGGTTTCTTTGTGGCAACCCACATGCCCTAGCTATGCTTCCACATGTTGCATACTCTTTATACGGTTTTCATCCCCTGAGTTTTTTTATCCATTCTTATAAAAAAACCGTTTCCACTCTCTCCTGGAATTTCGGTTAAGTTGTAGTAGAAACTGTAATTTGATGAGCTTTGTACATGAATTTTTAACTAATACAAAAAAATTTAGTATAGAAGGCTGGACGGACATTACTAGCATAATTAAATGGTAAAGGTAGACAATTGTTAAAACTTTATCAAGGTATCATATTCAACAGTAAGACAATGTTATTGTCCACAGTCTTGTCCTCTCTTTACCTTTCTACATTTTATGTATGTTCCTATTTTTTACATTTCCTACATTCATACTTGTGTTTGTTTGCATTTCTAAACAAGTTTTATTTTGTTTCTTGTGTTGATACTGGAGGAATCTCAGATATGCATTCCTACAACACAAGCAACTCCAAGAGCAATGCAGAAGATCAAAATGTTCTCATGTCAATTACAGATTAATATATGATCTTAGTTTTGTTTAATGCTCCTTTTTGGGAATTTGTGACACTTTATCATAATCTATATATAGTCTTCTTTTGCTCTTTACATTATACACTTGAATGTATTTGCATGACTAGTCTTGTTACATAACACATCTATATGCATGATCAAACAATTTTCTTGTGACAAATTAAAATATTTTTCATATTACTAATTATTTTTTATGTATCATATGGTGCTATTGTTTTAGGATGCATCTATTATTACTTTTATTGTTTCTATTATAATATAATTATGTAAACTTGAGATTTATGTTTCATATTACTAATTATTTTTTATGTATCATATGGCGCTATTGTTTTAGGATGCATTTATTATTACTTTTATTGTTTCTGTAACAGCAACCTCTGACTGAATTCTTTTGTCCTTTATTCGCATATCCAGGATAATATCTGATAATATAAACTTTCGAAGCAGTCTATTCAACAATTCATGTGCACTGCTCTATTATTCCACGTCTCATTCTACAATTGAGTCTGAATTATTTGACCTTGTACAAGTGAAATGCATATTATATACAATAGGCAGGGACTCTAGCTGCAACAACACAACTCTTGTTCATTTATATAATGCAACGACCATTAACCTCTTCTTTGAATGCAAACAATTGTCAAAATCAACGACCTAAAATAAATTCATTTATATCTTATTTCTTGAATTTTTTATTTACGCATCCTTTTTCAATCCATATGTCCTATCACGCTGACCTCTCTTTCGTTTTATGCTAGTTCACTGATCAAAAATAACATATTTTAGAAGACTTACTTATTTGAGCAACAAATAAATCCTCATGAAAGGCAACAATAATAGTGATTCCACCAATGGTGGTTGAAAAATGTCCCCAATGAGATCATTTTACAGAAAAATTAAGGCTTTTTCCCCAATTCCATACCTTGTGAAAGCCTTGGATTTTTATGTCAGAAGTGATGATGAATTTTCTGAGCTAGTGAGAGCAAA
>MU225001.1:2176578-2192710 GCA_018584345.1 Thuja plicata | reverse complement strand
ATTATACTTGAAATGAATGTTCACACACTTAATCTGCTAGTATTCCCCTTAGAAATACTATAACCAATAATCAGAGTCGCCACCCAAATCTTTGGGAAAATTAGAATTCACCTTTTAGACAATGATGCTTGAGGACATATAAAATGCAAATACACAAAATATGTGATTTCATAAACTGGACTTTAAAGTATCTATATTATGGAATGTTGTTGTCAGACTAACCTTTCACGCATTCCATGGTAAAAGTCCCCAGCAGAGTCACCATTTTCTGTTGTTTCCTTTTCTTGCTGACATAAAAATATTCCTCAGAGGTTTCACTCTATTTATCCCTGACACTGATCAAGCATAGAGTAGAAAAATAGAAACAAGGTCTTGAGACCTCCTGCACTTTGAGCTCCACAAACTCGGGCGGGATTACCCTTGCAAACCTAGAATAATGAAATCACTGAATTATCCTAGTTTGTTATTGATGGAATTATAGGGACTGGCCACTGCAAATTTCACTAAAACAGACCAAACAAAAAGTAAAATTTGATTTTAATAATTGACAGTCATTTGATTGAACGAAAAATAGACCAGTGCCCAATCTTAGGGCATGGAGTCATCTTTGAATAATGTTAACCAACATGATTGAGAACAAAACTTGAGACAATTACAGGATCTGACACAAACATAGATATACCTTATATATCTACCTCAGTACACTTAGCCAAATTAATCCATCAGATTCACTTGCTACCCTGAACTTTGTTGAACTATCTCTAAAGTATTTCATAATCTGCCTGACAGATATATAAATTGAAAACATTCCTAGAACATTCAATTTAGACAAAATTCAGAATGCTAAAATGAAGACAAACAATCCATTAAATGCTTCAGAAACTGCGAACTGGATTTTATTCAAAAGTCATCATCAATTAATACATTCATAGAGATTTCTCCAAAAGACCAGATATATTGGTTCTCAAAACCAAGATTTACAATTGACTTAGTAATATTTTCAGACATAAAATGACCATCCTTTTCCCAGTAGTCTTGGAATCCTTTTATAGCACAAGGATGCAACAAGCTACCAACATACTGGGAAAGATTACAAAATTTCTTGCAATGAATTAGAAACAAAGTTTTGCAACCGAACACGGGTGGTAGCTTATTTGCAAAGCCTAAGAAGGTTTGTCTTTTGTGGCTTAACTATATTTCTCTCATCCTTTAAGCTTTGCCTCCCATCTATTCACTTCTTTGACGGTGGGCCAATCAAAGGTCTTCTCTTCTTCTAGCCTGGCAACAACTTCCACCCACCTAGCATCCATGGCAGTTCTGGCCTCAGACACAAATTTGGCCATGTCTCTTTCAACTTTGCAGAAGCCATCGATCAGTTCGTTGCAATACTCTACATTTGTTTCCTTTTCCGAACGTTGCTTTATCTCTTGGCTTCCCAATATGGTATCAAAACCAGATTCCCAATCTGATTGTGCCTTCAATTCCCTTGTTTCATTATAAATCTTTGGGATCAATGGTGGACATTGATCACCAAACAGTTGCAGCTTATTGTTCATCAAATCAGATTTGCCATTAAAGAAGGAAAAAGTATCATTCAACTTATTAACCATATCAATGGTATCTGATACTTTGTTAGGGAAATCATCACTGTATAGCATAGCTGTTTTGAGTTTATCCAAAACTCTTTCCTTTGCTGACTAGAGTTTGAAAGCAGGCTCCAGGAAAACCATAGCTTTTGCAGCTATCTTTGAGGCCTCTTGCAGGGATCCATACCGTGTATAAACTACACCAATCTTATTCTTCAAAACTTCAATCCTATGCTGCAATATGAGCAACATGACAGACACAACATTCATGCCCTGTTCCTATGATATGCCTTTTGACTGTGTCTTTGCCAAAGCAGAGTCTTCCTTAGCACCTTTCACAACATCTGTGACAACATTGGCTACCTCTTCAACAATTGGAGTCTTTTCCCTTTTACTTTCTTCCAATTCTCCCTTCAGCTTGGCAATCTCCTCTTCAAGTGTGTGGTTCTTGACCACCACTTCCTCATGTTTCTTTGCCAATGCCATCATTTGGCCAAAAGTTGTTTCATACCTTTTTGACAGGTCATCAACTTTTGCCAGGTTCATGAATGATACCTGTGTCATTAACTGAGCTATCTCAGTATTTGAAGTATTTTTCAGATTCCATATCATTCTATCAGCTCTTTTTTCTTCCCTGATGGTCATGACCAAGGGCTTCTGTGTGGCCGGAGCTAGGGATCATCCATTTCAAACTCTGTCTTAAGCAGAGGATCTTCCTGCCTCCTAATCTGATCAATGACAAATGTGGACTGCAAGTCCCAACCAGGCATCAGCATTACACCATTGTTCTGTACTAGCAGTTTGGCTTGTTCAACAGTGATTTGTTCAGTTTCAGGGTCATAATCCTGAAGTGTTTGCACAATTTGTTCATTCTTCTCTATATTCTGCTCCTCTGTTGTTATTTCTTGCCTCAAGCTTTTCTGTTTCAACTTGACCAAAAAAGATTTGAATTCTTGAGACTTTGTGAATTCATCATCCTTCATGAATTCATTTGCCATCATGACCCTTTCATCATCTTTTTCAAATAGAACCATTTGATTGTCCCCTTGGCCCTCAGCCTCTGGGTCCTTCTTCAGTTGCCTTCTCAATTTTCTAAAATATTCGCCATGCTTTGAGATTACAGCTTTGGCCATGCCTTTCTTGTCCTGCACCATCTTGTGCTCTATTTTCTGCTTCTTCTTTGGTGGCTGTCTAGCTGAAGTAGCTTCCTCACCTACTTCTTCTTCTTCATGTTGTTCTTTTTCTGATTCTTCTCTTTGTTCTTCTCCCTCTTGATGTTCCTCTTGGTGCTCTTGGTGCTCCTGATCATGCAAAGCAACTTGCATAGGAGACCCCTTGGATTTTGCATCTTCAGCACTGAATTGAGGGACCTATGACATCAAAGTGTCATATGACTATATCATCTTCTCTATCCTCTGGAGATATGGACGATCAGGAAAGAAACCAGAGAATGAACTATCTGATTCCTTCCATTCTGCTTCTGCTCTTAGGAGGTCATTCCATTTTCTTCTCCTATCCTGGACTTCTAACCTATTCAATTTTTTCCTCACAATGTCTTCATCATACAATGGCTCATGATCTCTGATTTTTATGCCATGGAGTCATCCTTTTCAGGGTTGTTTGTACAAAATTCTCAGGATCACAGAATCTAGCAATTGTAGTACACATTCTGTATTGCTTTAAATAATCATTGATTTTGTCAAACATCTTCTTCCCAATAGTGAAATCAAAACCCATCCATAATTTGGGGATGAAGGTTCCCTTCTTCTACTCCTCCATAAATTCCTTGTCTACCCATGTAATCTGCCAGACAAATTCTAAGAAAGTAACCTTGGGAGGAACAAATTTGGGGAGAATGTGAGGAGGCTGAGTGCAGCCATATACTCTGATAATAGTTATGTAATCAAAGAAGAAGAAATCAGCCCAATTGTGGGAGATGGGACAATTGGTGACATACTCCCATGGTCTCAAAAATTTTCTAACCTCAAAAGGCAGCCTATGCCTGTCTGCTCCCAACAGATCAAAAATTTGATCAACAATCCAATTGCAAAAACATACAAATGAAGAATTCACAGACCCACTATCCCATACTGAGGTCCACCTTTGGATTGGTTCTTCCACACCATGTTTTGACATAAATAGCTGAAGCTCCTTATCCATTGATACTCTGTTGTAGTGGAGAATCATGTACATCAGGTGAGAGTAATGTTTGAAAGTGGGCTTGGGGTTATCTGATTGTATCTCTACCAATCCGGCATGGATAGCCTCTACTATATAGCCAACATAATCATAATCAGTGTTGACTTCAGGGTGTTGGATGTTCATTGCTATCAAGAGTATCTCCTAAGATACTGTAGAATCTCCATCAAGGCCTAGGACCCTACTTACACCATAAGCAGTGCACTTTACATAATGATGAAATAGAGACAGGTCAAAAGGTGGCTTGAAATTGTCTGGGATCTTCACCTATTTCCTTTCTACTCTGGGCATGAATTTAGGCATTTCATATTTATTTATCAAATGTTCTCTCTTGACATAGTCAGCTTTGATTTTCTTTAAGTCAATAGCTGTGCATAGTGCACTAGTAATTCCAAATACCTGAGCTACTGACCTCCTATCTATGGAAACTAGGGTTTCTTTGTTCTTTTTTCTAATTACCCTAGCCACTGGGCAATAGTTTTATGCTAGCTCCTTAATGAAACCAATGTCAACATATACATCAGGCACAATTAACTTAGCCATATTCAAATCCCATGGATTGCAAATTGGGACTGGTTTAACCCTATTATTCCAAAAATAATGAAAGAGAGTACTACCAGAGTAGTTTGGGGTTACCGGATTTCTGCATTGCGACCATTTGTCGCTCCATTCTTCCCAATCTGCGCTGTTGGTATTCAGAGTCCTAGGCATCAATTCAACAAATTCTTCAGTATACTTCTTTGGTGCGACTTCCTTCTTCTTCCCAGACCCTTGTGAGGTAGTAGGAACAATTGCTTGACTCATCCTTCCTTTTTGAATTCTACTGTCTCAGACACAAAACTCCAGACAAATAAGCTCCTTACTCTTCATAGGAAAAATCAGAATGCAAAAATGAGAGATGTACAGAATCAGACTCAATCATTTACACTTATAGACATTTAAGAACTACGTCTTGTCAACTTGAAAATCGGATTTCTGCACTTGAACTGTCATGAAGATTTTATTCTATCATTAATGCTGCCGTCAACTTGCACTGTTTGATCCTAGCTGGAAGAGAGAGTGTACGCTTTTTTCCATCTGGAACTCGTCATCCTGAAACTTGCCAACACATTGCACTTTATTCACTTTTTGGAAAAACCCTTCTGAGTGAGGGACGCACCCCTGTTATTCACTTGGTCGCATACTCACCATCCATCCTCGCTCGACTTTTCAGCTTCTGCGAGTGAGCGATGACCTAGCTCTTGACTTCATCTTAAGTCTATCGCATACTCGCTATCCTTTCATGCTTTGCTTTTGGGTTCATGTGAGTGAGCGATGCTTTTAATTTTTACTCGCCGCATGCTCCCGAGCTAACATTTCATGGCACCTGAATCTTGGCGACTGAGCGACATTCATTCCTTTACTGCATACTTTGTCTGGTTGCATACTCGCTATCCTTTTACTCCAGCTTTTATCTTATGCACGAGTGAGCGATGGCATCGGTTCTTTAACTCGTCACACACTCGCAAGCTCAAAAATTTACTCTATCGCTGACGGCGAATGTGCGACTGTCTCTTTTCTTTCCTTAGTCGCTCACTCGTGAGCTCTTTTCCTTCCATCTCTGTTGATCGGTGACTGAGCGATGCTTTTCTCCTTTGACTCATCGCATACTCGCGAGTTGATTTCTGATCGCCTCAAAGCATCAGTGAGTGAGCGAGGCATTTGAATGATCTCCTTTGTCGCTTGGTCACGGGATATTCTGAATGTTGAAAATGACTTGTGCGACTGAGCGATGGCATCTTCATTGACTATTTCATGCCTTCGTCATGCACTCACGCTGCAAAAAACAACTCAATTAGAACATAAGCGAGTGGGCGACCAAACAGAACATGACCTCGTCGCGCAATCGTGCTCTATTGACATTGACATAAAAACTTGACGCGAGTGCGCGACTGCTTTAATTTTAAACAAGACTCGCCCAGTCGCGCAACAGGATAGAAATAACATAACTCTTTAGCGACTACATGATATACAATTTTTTACTTGTTGCTGACTCGCGAACTTATAACTTGACCCTTATGAGACATCGCGACTGCGCGATTTACCTTTTCAAACACTGGACCCGCTCACTCACACACGGAACAAAACTAGACATAGGTTGTTTGCGACTGCGCGATTCTCTTCATTGACAGCTCGTCGCCTACTCGCACAACTTAAAAACTTTGAGTTAAACAAATCGCGATTGCGCGATGATCTTGATTGGCAACTCGTTGCCCACTCGCGCAACTTAGAGACACTTACAAAAAACTGATGCGGCAAGGCGAGCAGACATAAAGTATGACTTAAAAAGGGGTTTGACCATTTTTCACGCGGAAAAGCATAAGATTTGAAACCAAGAAAGCCCGGGAAAAGCAAAAGACCAAGAAATTCAAATTTTTTACAAGGCAGTGCTAACACCTCGTACAAAGCTTTCTGGGATTCCATGGAAGTGAGACATTGTAGTAGCGTTCCATCTAGACTTCGTCTATATACAGTAGTTGAGAGGATAGTATACCTAGAGGCTTGGCAGATGAGGGACTTTCTCTGGTTCCTAGACAAGTTGGGAGGTAAGACACTATTTTGGAGATAGTTATAGACATCTTGGTACCATGGGGATTCAGGACCAACAAGGATGCATGCTAATTCTTTGATGGATGCCTGATGTGATGGCACCAAGAGTTTCTCCACTAGAAACTAGAATTTTGTTTCATTTCCTGGCATATCAATCAATGATGCTATGGTAGCCATCACATATACGGCTTTGTTTTGTGCTTGCGGGACTTGCTCGAAGAAGATATAATTGAACTTGGTGCATAGTTTTTCCATCTGTGCTCTATATGGTATGAGCTTCTCATCTTTGGTCGTATAATCATTGTTGACTTGACTGATGACCAACTACGAATCTCCAAAGGCTTTAAGGTTCTTGATTCTCCATTGAATTGCTATCTTTAGACCGATGACCAGTGCTTCATATTCCGCTATGTTGTTGGTGCACGGGAAGTTAAGTCTGAATGACTTTGGAATTGTATCATGATATGGAGTGATAAGCACTATCCCTGCCCCCGCACCATGGTTTGTACATGATCCATCAAAATAAAGTTGCCATACCTCGACTGCCGGTTGTAGTGTCATAATAGATTCGTTAGGAAAGTCAGAAATAATAGGCTGATGAACCTGAATGGGTGCCTCTGCTAGTTGATTTGCGATCACTTGTCCTTTGATGGCCTTTCTGTCTACGTACTCAATGTCAAACTCACTCAAGATCATTACCCACTTCGCCAGTCGTCTAGTGAGGGTTGCTTTGCTTAGGAGGTACTTTAAAGGATCAATATGGGCAATCAACTTTGTTTGGTGACTCAACATATAATATCTCAGCTTCTGGGAAGAAAAAAAATTTGCAAGGCATGACTTCTCAATTGGCATATAGTTTAGCTCATATCCAACCAATGTTCTTCTTAGATAGTATATGGCCCTCTCTTTACCTATGTCATCATGTTGTGCCAAGAGTACACCTAATGTATACTCCATCGCTAAGATATATAGAAGCAATGGTCTACCTTGGACTGGTGGCACCAATATAGGAGAGTTTAGAAGGTAGTCCTTGAAGACTTGGAATGCTTGTTCACATTGGTCTGTCCACATGAATTTGATGTCTTTGTGCAGTAGATGTGGGAATGGGTGGCACTTATCTGCTAGCTGAGCTATGAAGCGCCTGATTGATTGGATCCTTCCTTGTAACCCTCTTAGTTGTCTTAGGTTCGATGGTCGAGGCATGTCCAATATCGCTTTGACTTTCGCTGGGTCCACTTCGATGCCTCTATGTGACACTATGAACCCCAGTAGCTTTCCTACTGTGACACCAAATGCACATTTCTTTGGGTTCAAATGGACTTTGTATTGTTGCATTCTATCAAAGATTGGTCCCAATACTTGTAGATGATCTTTGTGAAGCATTAACTTGGCTAGTATGTCATCCACATAGTCTTCCATTGTTTTGTGGATGAGATCATGGAATATTGTTGTCATAGCCCTTTGATATGTTGCACCCGCATTTTTGAGACCAAATGGCATGACATTCCAACAATATGTCCCCCAAGGACATGTAAAAGTTGTTTTGTGTTGGTCCTCTGGTGCGATCCTTATTTGATTATACCCTGAAAAGCCATCCATGAGTGATAGCATTTGATGTCCAACAGTTTGATCTACTATCATATCAATGTTGGGTAAAGGAAAGTCATCTTTGGGACAAGCTATGTTGAGATGCCTGAAGTCTGTGCAAATTTGTATCTGACCACTGTGCTTTGTAACTGGTACCAGGTTAGATATCCAGTCTGCATATGGTATAGGTCTTATGAACTTAGCATCCAGGAGCTTCTTCAACTCTACCTTGACTAGTAATGCAACATGGGGATGCATCTTTCTTAGCTTCTGCTTGACAGGTTTAGTGTTGGGTAGCAACAGGAGACGATGTAATACTAGCTCTGGATCTAATCCTGGCATATCCGAATAGGACCATGCAAAATTGATCATCCTTGCTTTAAAGAAGCTGATAAATTGTTCTCTCTCCTCAGGGGTGAGTGATTGTGCCAAGTATATGTTCTTTGGGTTCTTGTCATCTCCCAAATTGACTTCCTCTGTTTCTTCTACTAGTAATGCTGATTTCTCCTCTGTCAAGGGGAGGAGTTCCTTCTTTCCATCTTCTAGCGCCTCAGTGAGGTTTTTGCTAGAAGATACCTCTTGTTTTAGCTTTTTACCATTCTTTTGTTCTTTTTTCTTTTGTGGACTGGAAAGAGGAGCTTCCTCCCCAAAATATGCTGCTCTATCGAGGTCAATGGAGAAGCCTGCCTTGTGGTCTCCTGATGGAATGCCTTCCCTAAGTCCCATGAAATGAGTTATAGCCTCATCATTCTCGAAGACATCTAAATTAGGTGGTCCTTGTTGATCCCACTCTATGAGCTTTGGGTATACAAGACAGATACTTTCATGGTTGGTTGACTCTGGTTGACTGAAAGGGACTACAGATATGGTTCCTAAAAAATTGGACTGTGATATGGATGCACCACTTGAGGTCTGATAAATGACATGCTTGTCTATGCATGGTTGTTCGGTGATGGATAGTTGGTTAAATAAGTCTTATAGGTTTATGATAGTGTCTGACTGAGGGGAATAATCTGGGATTGATGATTTAGAGTCGTGAAGGGATCTCCACTCATACTCGTGGGAGTCAGTCTCAATAGAATGCTCGTCAGATATCTCAATTCCTTGGTTATCATCGATTGCTATGTGGAGGTCTATTTGGGCTTGTGTAGTTCCCTCTTCGGGGGGCAACAACTGTGCTAATATGTTGCTTATCAAGACATGTTCTGTGTTGTGCCCTCGGTGCATCTCTGCTATTTGTTCCTGGTTAACTTGAATGTCTTGGATTACAGGATTGGTTCTTTGTTGTCCATAGCTCAACCCTCTTGTGTTTCTCTAGGTTGGCAGGAGAGACAATTCCATTATGCCTTGTTGTCTTGCCCCCAGCTCGGTTGTACCATCGTACCCAAATCTTTGTAGCATTATGTAACCATTACCATAGTTTGACAGGGGTAGGGGTGGTCGGTTTGTCTCTAGTGGGTCCTGGTATAACTATGTACTGATGTCTTATTCAAATGGCTTTTCTTCTGCTATGTTTCCCCATCAGACAAAGGTTGTGGGCGGACATCTAAATAGAACAGGCTACGAAGTTTCTGTTTTAATAATAGGTTGTGGCATGCCATAAGTTCTCGGGCATTGAGGCATGTACGTGATGGTGAAAGTCTCTTCATACCTATACTCACCACAGCCTTTGTTGGTGATGGATATTTTTCCTGCTTTCTGTGCGATATCCTGAAGATTTGAATTTGAAGAGGAGGGAACACTTGCATTTTGGTTAATGGCTATCTTTCCTATTGTCCGTGTGACATCCTTGGGATTCGAATCTAAAGAGGATGGGATGCTTGCATCTTAGTTTGATGGTACCTGGTTATCAATGTTGATTTGGACCGCATTACAGTATTGGAAAGGATTGGGATCTCCCTCTATGATGATTTCCTCTCCTTGGTGTGGGAACTTGATGCATTGATGGTATGTTGAAGGTATAGATTGCATTTCATGTATCCAGGGTCTCCCTAGTAGCATGTTGTATCCCAACTCAAGGTCTAAGATTCAAAAGGGAGTATTTTTTACCACTAGACCAATACAGACAGGTAGAATGATAATACCTTTAGAGGAGCTTTCCTCTTCATCGTAAGCTCTGATATTTATCCTCCTTGTGAAATCAATGCTTGATTCTGAATAGCCCAGTTGCTTGCTAACTTTAGAGTACAAATGTTTAACCCAGCTCCACCATCAACAAGGACCCTATGGATAGTTCTTTGTGGACCTGGACAAGTAAGTGCAAAGGATCATTATGCAGGGGTTTATGCGGTGGCACATCACAGTCTGTGAATGTGGCATGTTTGTTAGTAGCTATATGGTTGACCATCGTTTGGAAGATCTCTGGTGTTATGTCCCTTAGGATAGCTGCATTCTGAAGGGCTTGGTCAAGTGCCAGTTTATGCTGTGGAGATATTCACAATAGGTCAAACATGGAGATCTGGGTAGGTGTGCGCTTTAGTTCGTCAACTATGCTTGTTTGTGGATCTGAGTTTGCTTTAGGATTGGCCGATATAGTAGACAAGGATGGTACTCCTTGCAAGATGACTCTGGTGCGACGTGTTGTTACAACACATTTGTTACCTTGTTCTTTGATAGTGATCGTAGCCACATGGCTATCTAAAGGATTGAGGTAATTGATAACATTATCACTATTGGCATATGTATAGTTGACTTGTTTTGCTGGTCCACCAGACCCGGAAGCTTTTCCCTTGTTGTGATCATGAAAGGTATCGTTGAAAATAGTTTGATCAGTTGTGCCTTTGGTTTGGGTATTTGTCACATCGATGGTCCCTATGTCAATCAGGTCTTGGATAGCATGTTTCAATTGGTAACAGTTGGATGTTTTATGTCCTTTTACCTGATGGAACTCGTAGAAGTCCTTGTCATTATACCACCTTGGTTTGTTTTCATCATGTTCAAAGTCCCTAATTTCTGGGAGAGTGATAGTGTTTGATTGTATCAACTTGCATAAAGATGATTCTATTGGCTCTCCCAATGGTGTGAAATCTCATTGTTGGAATTGAAATCGTGGTCTATGTTGATTATGTTATTGACTATTTGACACAGTGGTCGCTTGTACAGGAGGAGGTTGGTTTTGGATGTATGCTTGTTTAGTGGGCCCTGTGGGTTTTTGGTTGGCCACAGGTGTGGCTTGCAGTGACACCTTGGGTTGTGCATAGTTGACTATCCTCACATCAATGACACCATCGCTAGTGACATTTTTTTTTTGTTCCACCACTTAGCTTTGTCTGTTGCATTTTTGTTTGTATTCGTTTGTGTGGGATATGCAAGGATTCCTCATTTGACTAAGTTCTTCTCACAATGAACTCCTTGTTCGATGAGTTGTGTGAAGTTCAGAGCTAACTGTAACTCTATTGTGAATGACATGTCTAGAATTAGATTGTCAACAAACATGACTATCAAGTCTTGTTCGGGCACATCATATGTTATGAAATTTTTCATATTCCTCCATCTCTGTAGGAATTTCACAAAAGACTCTCCATCCTTCTATTTGATATCACAAAGGTCCTTGATGCTGACCTTGCGCTTGATGTTATGATGGAAGTGAGCTATGAACTTTTCAGCTAGTTCACCCCAAGACTGAATGCCATGAGGTAAATGTGAGAACCATTCCATTTCTGGTCTGGCCAAGCTTTGTGGGAACAGTCACATTAAATAGGTCTCATCATGGGCAACTTCGATGCAACTAGCAAAAAACTCTCAGATATGTTCAATAGGGTTGGTATTGCCCCTATATTTGTCAAATTTTGGTACCGAGAAGTGATTTGGGAATGGAGACATGTGGAGAGAATGGTAAAAGGGGTATGGGTATAAATCCTTAGCTGTGTAGGATTTAGTTTGCCCCTGATTTTGCATATCCATCATTTGGGTTTGAAGGGTTTGCATTTGTTGCATTAACATGTCTGTTTGGTATTGAGGTTGGTGTGTGAGGGCGTTCCTCTATGCTGTAGTGGGTATGAGGCTGCGCCTCTATGTCCCTTGAGTAGGAACTTAGGATTTCATCCTGGGGACTTGATATTGATTTCCCACTGAGTCATTTGTAAATGGGGGCACATGAGTAGCCCGTGGTGGGTTTTGATGAGTTTGATGTTGTGATTGAAATTGGGGTTGGTATTGCTGCTGCTGAGGTTGGGGTTGAAGCTGGGGTTACTGTTGCTGAGTTTGGAATTGAGGTAATTGAAGCTGGGATTGCTGTTGTAGGGGTTGAATTTGAGGCAAATGAAGCTGGGGTTGCGGTTACAGTGGTTGGATTTGAGGCAACTAAAGTTGGGACTACTGTTTCAGGGGTTGGATTTGAGGCAACTGAAGCGGGTTATTGTTGCGGGGGTTAGAATTGAGGCAACTGAAGCTAGGGTTGCTATTGTGGGGGTTGGATTTGAGGCAACTAAAGCTGGGGTTGTTGTTGTGGGGGTTGGATTGATGTCAAAATGGGCAATGAGCTAGCCTTGGGTGGGCATTGACTGTAAGTCATTCCTGCAGAGATGGATCCCTGTGAGCATGAGTTGTTGACCCCAAGACTAGTGTGAATTGACTGTAGCAGTGGCATAGTTTTAGAACAGTTGGTGTTTTGTGGGATGGAAGGCATAGCATGAGAACGTGATTGTCCTAGCCATGAGACCAAAGGTGGAGGCATACTAGTGACCATGAGTGCACTTAGTTGTGAGCCTGCCATATTTTGAGTGGAAGATGTGCTGGCCTGGGTTGGGTCATTGGTTTGACTGGGTGTCGATGTAGGTAAGACCAATGGTGGAAATATTTGAGACACAACAGGTAGTATCTGAGGAGCCTGAGTAGTGTTTTGACCTGCGAGAGGGTTTTTGGGCCATATAGTCGATACACTGAATTCAGCAGGGAGTTTGACTCCCTTCTTGATTAGGATGGCTAAGTAACATTCAAGGATCCTCTCTACAATAGCATCAACTACTTTCATGGAGTAAGCATCTTACTCCACATATTCAAGCTCTGCTTCTGTGATATCTTGGAAAAAGGCTGCCCCACAGAGTTGTTCAATGAATAGAGAAGAACTGGTATTTACAAAAGGATCGTTCTCTTGCTCTATTTCCCAAGCAGGGAATCTGTTGATGTATAAATCATCAGGTTGATTTCTAGCCTTAGATCTTGTGTAAGGGCCTCCATGAGGTGTTTGAGACATAGTGCGGTCCAGGTTTTGTAACTAAAACAAGTGATATAAAGCAAACAAGGAATAAGATCCTTTCTAAGGAAGTCCAAGTTATGTTTTGGACAAGGGTAATTCTAAGGATAGATTTTGATATAGCTTGATCTCAAAGTGGTGATGACAAAAAGATAAGATTCGCCGACCTTTGCCTTGGACAAAGTCACTTTGATAAAGATGATGATGTTTGATATGATGAGATCAAGGTATTTCGAGTCTGAGCTTTCAAACTAACAATGTTTTTGACAATAATTGTGCTTTACAGAGAAGGGATAATCTTTAATGTTTAGAGATTCACACAATGTTCTTCACATTTTCTTGGGATAGATATAAGTTTTGGATGCCAAATGAAGAGTTCTTTCAAGGTTCTTAGGTCAAAATAGGAATAAAGTATCTCTGGTCAATTGCAGTACAACTCCACCGATTGCAGCAAAGTAAATGGTTGATTGTGGTAGTTTATCACTGATTACGGTAATAAACAAGACAATTGTGGCAATAAACAAGTTAATTGTGGCAGACTTCCTTCAATTGCGGCACAATGCAGGCAATTGTAGTAACAAAGATTAAAAGATGGGTATCATTGCTTGACAACTTGAAATTTCTGGAACAATGCTTCTGATTTGCAAGATAGTTGACGTTGACAACCCTAGACTTTAACACGTTTGACTCATTTTGACAGTTTGGATGTTTTGTTTTGCGTTTTCAAAAACTGATCAAAGAAACAAGCACAATAGACACTGTGTTTTGAATAATGAAGACTGACACTATGTATGTTCTACAACTTTTTCAAGTTGCAAGGTTATCATGAGGTCTAAACAATGAACAGTCAGATTTAATCTAGGTCAATGGCTTTAGAATACAATGTTATAGGCCCAATGCTTGAATGTCTGTTAGCTCACACAACAATTGTCATGCTACTAGGACACGAAGTTCTATGACGTAGGTGTCCGTGTTTTTGCCGTTTCCAGGTATTGTTTCCGTGGAGTGAAGATCTCTTTTACTACACAAATACAGTGGGACACATGTTGGGAATCTTGGGGGGAAATTCTACAACCCCTTGCATTATAATAAGGTACCTGTTCAGAGGTAAAATGGGTTGGCCTCTAATTAATCAAGGTTATAGTAAGGGTCTGTGGTGTCTCTCCAATCATTTTGTACGTGTGTGACTCACTTAAGAGCCTAGTTGATCACGCTGGCTCCTTAGGGATATTCACCCGATCCAGACTATCACCAACACACCTCACCCGAGCTTGGCTAGATAAGACAGAACTTTGGTTCACGCCTTGTTTATATACCAATCAGAAGGATTACCGATTTAAGGTCATTCTCCAAGGAAGAAGCACATTCCCTAGACAGGCCTTTCTAAAAAAGTATAGAGGTTTGTAATCTAACAGTATGTGCAAGTGCACCCAAAACTCAATACACAAGGTAAATCGATTAAACTCCAAAAATTTGAAATGTGAACTAAGCTACACCACCATACAAGCACCAATGTTCAATTTTAAGCCCAAAAGTAGGTGTTGATTGCTTGTTCAATTTTAATGCACCAATTTGAGAGATTTTTTGCCTTTGTTCAATTTTAGTCCCCACGTCAATTTTAAACCCAAAACTGAAGTGTGAAATGTGAGATGTTTGGACAAACACTGTTCTTTTTAAACCCAAATCAACAAGTGAATTCCTTGCTTTGTTTAAACAAGTTAGTATCAAAATAGATTTTTGCCAAAATGAGAGTATACGTAACTTTGAAGCAATGAATGACACTTACCAACAACTTACATTTTCTGTTCGTGGGAATTCGTCGTCCTGCAGAAAAATAAAGAAAGTATCAGATTTTTAGATAACAAGATGAAGAATTTGGCCCTGATGAGCAATCTTGCAGGCGATTGTGGTGATGCACAAGCAATTGCGGTAAATAACAGGTGATTGCGACCCAGAATTAGCAATTACGGCAAATAATTCTCAGTTGTGGTAATGCACAATCAATTGCAGTCTGGATTGGTCAATTGCAGTAGAATTATTATAATTGCGGCACCAATGAGTCAATTGCGACAAACTCTAGAAAAGACAGAGACCCAGAAGACGACAGAAAATAAATGCAAAAACCTACAATCGATTGCGGTATTAAACCAGTCGATTGTGGCATAATTTCATCGATTATGGCAAAGTACCAGCAATTGCAAAATAACACAGATATCGAGAAAAATACAAATTTTTAGATTTGCGGTCATACGACCGTGGTTGATCAATTATGTTTGTCATTTGCAATAGATAATCAGGTTGTTTGCTTCACGTCGAGTTCACAAATATGTACGCCTCTTTGTGTGATTCATGGTTCCCAAGCTTTCCAAAGGCGAGGGTTAGTAGCAAAGGTTTCACAAATGATATAAATCAAGTACACAATAACTACTAAAATGAATAACTTGAAACGTAACCAATGAAATGTACAAGCACAAGAAAAGAAAACAAGTAAATGCAAACCTCAAAGCACTTGAAGCTTCTATTGTCTCTCTCTACTCCTTCTGAAATGCTGTTCTTGATGCTTAGTATTGGTGTGGGCAGCATCTGTGATTCGAGAAGTGTTGAGAATTTGCTAATTGAAATGAGTGAGTGATCGCAAGATGGCTTGAATGCTAGAACCAAACTGACATAGTAATGGCGCACGAGAGCTTGAAATCCTGGATCCTTCAAATGGTTATGAAGGGTTTATTATATAAGAATTGGGGATGAAATGAATGGTTGAGATCAATCCCAGAGATAGGGAGATGAACGGTTGAGATTAAAGGGAACTGGAGAAGCCATTAGTAAACTCCACCTTTTCAATTTGTAAAAAGGAGACAAAGTTTGGTTGACTGAAGAGCTAATTGTGAGTTACCTTTTTGAACTGAAGAGGTGGGTGAAGTTACCCATGTGGACTGGAGAGGTGGGTGAAGTTACCCATGTGGACTAGAGAGATGGG
>MU225001.1:2159488-2176375 GCA_018584345.1 Thuja plicata | reverse complement strand
TTAAACTATAGGAAATTGAGTTTAATTAATGGTAATTAATCAATTAAGGTTAATTAATTAAATAAAATTAATTATTTAATTAATTTTGGGAATTTGATTAGATGATTTGGGGAATGAATTTAGAGGATTTTAGATGATTAATTAATGATTAAAAACCATTAATTAATAGATGAAAATTAGTGTTTTTAATGTAAAGTCGCAAGCCTGTCCATTTTTGGGTGTCTACACTAGCCATGCTACTTTGATCTCTATTTCGTTATTAGTCATGTTTGTCAATTTCTTATAATAATAAAACTATCAAATTTCCTTCCCAATTTCTTACCACACACCTTGCCCCTAATGGCCTCAAATTTCCTTATAAAGTCGTATCGATTTTTTTTTTAATTTGTGCTTCCTCTAGAAGTGGATGAACTGTTACATCATTTTAATAGGAGGTTTAATACATGTAACTATATTTTTTATTAGTTTTATAATAACTTATTATATGAATTGAAAACAAAGTTTCATGACATCTATATAATATGAATAAGATATGTGTGTGTGTGTGTGCGCACACACGTGCCCGCACATGTGTGTGTGTGTACATGTGTGTATATATATACATATATATACATACATATATATATATACATATATACATATATATATATATACATATATATATATATATATACATATATACATATATATATATATATACATGTATATGTGTATATAAATACATACACACACACACACACATATATATATACATACATACATATATACATATACATATATGTATACGTATAGATATATGTATATGTATGTATGTATATATGTATTTATACATATACATATATCTTTGAATTAATTAAATATATGCATTAATTTATATGTATGTTTAATAATGTAATATCAACGATTATATTAAAGATAATAGGTTTCCACAATCCATAATAATGTTGGTATGCTTTATGATCCATCATCTTGATTCTGATGATGGATCATAGAGTATGATTTGAAACGTTGATGTTGAAAAAATTGATGCAAAAATGATTATATTATTTAAATAAAATAACATTAAATTATTAAATTATTAATAAACATATTTGTGATTTTTTTTTTTAATTTTGATAAATAAACATTGTCACAATTTTTTTTTTTATATTTATTTATTTTTAAAATGTTTGAATTGTTTTTTAAAGTAAGACTGAGACGACATGCATTATCTTAGTATTGGAATGTATGTGTTGGTTCTCCCAATTGATTTGAGAACATATATTCCAACCGTTGATGACAATTATTCAGTTGTGTATTGTCATTGATGTTTACACAAATGTCTAATCCTATCTGAGCATAGTTAGTTCATGCCAAGCACTCTCGGGCATTGAAGAAGACCAAAGTGATTTTCAGTTCTAACCGAGTTCACTCGGGCATTATAGTTTTGGTCAGGCATTAAAGGATTTCAGTATTAACTGAGTTATACTTTTAGTGACAGCCGACTAACATTGGTTTATATTTTATGGTTATTTGGTTATATGAAGCCAACAAACTTAAGTTTTATTGATTATTTGGAAGGTTATTAAGGCTGACTTGATAAGGCTTATCATATATATAAGGTCAAGTTTGGATTGAATATGGTGGAAGTAAGAAAGTGAGATATGTTTTTATGACATGAAGTGTGGAGGCAAAATCAGATGGGATTCTGATTGAGGACAGAACACACAGAGCTGAAACAAAATATCTGATCAGTGAGGATTAAGTAATTAAGTCTAGAGCAGAGATCCAAATCAGCAAAGACAATTGCTTCTCAAACAGGTCAATCCATTGTTACTCTCTAATAATTGTAGCAATGATCAAAATATCTTAACAGAGTAGACTTAACAGTCTTTTGTAAATCCTCTCACAATGTGACATTTCTACATTGAAGTGTTTGAAGACCTCTAACAAGGCCACTCCTTACAGGGTGATTAAATCCTCTAACAGGGTCACACCTAACAGTGTGTTATTGTAACCTTAAACAGGGTTGGCTCCTAACAGGGCTCACTTCAGAAGAGTGAAAAATAGTGACTAGTTTTAATTGGTGGTTATTCCCATATTGGGTTTCCACATTAAATCTTGGTGTTATCTATGTACATGTTACTTTCTTTATGGTTTATGTTTATGCAATTAATTACTAAAGGATAATCACAGTTACTATCTAAAGATTTGCTATGTTAACCAAGTGACAATAGAATATCTGTGTTAACCGAGCAACAATGATAAATTTGTTTAAGACATCTAAGGGACTTCGATTTGTTTTTGTGGTAACTGATTCGCCCCTCCCCTCTCAATTACTCAACTCATTTCCAACAACAACTTCAAACAAAAACAAAGAAACATGCAAAAAGTAAATTTGTGATTTATCAATTTGATTGTGATTCTAACAATAATTCCTAATTGGTGCCTATCTAGGGTTGTATAGTCAATTTTAGAAAGAAAATAACACATATACTACAATTTTGATTTTAATCAATAGGTTCATAGTGTCAATGCATTACATAAACACCTCCAAATGTATATTCACTCACAATTCTTCTTCTAGATTTGTAGCATTGTAACCAAACCATTGTATCCTATCTAAAGAAATTTAAAATTTTACTTGAAAAGATGTAGATAATAGAACACACACCATGAAAATACCACAAAGATGAAATAAATGAAGCTTGTTCATTATATTGCAAAAGATACTAAGTACGATATATTATGGAGGTCCAACTGCAATAGAAAAAGTATAATCATCTTGCATTCTGACCGAAAGAATTTATGAACAATTATTACATGAACAAACTACCACTTGAACCTAACATTTTACAAGAAGAGAGTCGACCCAATAAAAACTTAGAATCCTTGTACAATGGATTGGAACTCCCTTTTATAGAAATAAGGGAGCAACAAGCTTGAAGTCATGTACACATGTCACTTTTCCATTTGACAACCATTTTTTAAAAAAAAGAGAGAGAATGTCAAAGGTGTCTTTGTTGAAATACATGACAAAATAACACTTTAATCCTATAGAAAATAATGTTGGAACCATTTTGTTCATTGGATATGTTTCCAAATTCTGAGGAAGACACACCGCCTTGAAAGATGATTGTGTACTAGCTCATAAAACTATTGGAATTGACTTAACAAATTTGTGACTCCACTACTATGATGTGACAAAACAAGTCATTGAAGACAATTGATTGAAATAAAAATCAAATTTGCATTTTTCTCCATTTCATTTCAAATTTCAAAAACTATATTTATAAGAAAGATTAACCTCAACCATGTGAGCATTATATTCAAAACTAATTTGGCATCAAACCCCAAAATTGTTGAGGTTGCTTCCAACATCTATGAACTATTTATGATATGGTAAAAAAATGTTAACGATGAAAAATTGGAATGCAAGTTGAACTTATGTAACATATTTTTCTTCCCATGGTGCATATGTTTTACTTCATAGTCATTAGAATGTTAATATTTTTTTTACATGAATTATATGACAAATAATTATAACCTCCAAAACTTCTCTAGTTTCTTTGATGAAATTATCAAAACCAACCTTTAACAATAGTTATCATATCCAAGGTAGAATTCAACAAATAGAAATAAACTCCCTTTGGGTACCTAGATTGATCATTATATTGAAGCTATGGCAGCCTACATTGTGTTGAAACTTGCTAAATCTAAGGGTTTTTCTAAGAGCTGACTGAAAGGGGACTCTTTGAATATTATCCATATTATCCAATTCCTCAAGAACATCTTTCATCCTAGTTGAACCATAGCAAATTTGATCTTGAATTACCGTAACATTATTAACTCTTTTGATGAATATTGCATATCGGGCCATATTTACCACAAAGAGAATATGTTGGTGGATTTCTTTGCTAATATATAGGTTCTTACGCACTGGAGTATGATGCAGGAGGTCTGTTACCCTTTATTCTAGGAGACTTCTAACATAATCCAACATGATTTTTAGTGGAGTTGGAAGTGATGTCACTTTTAATGTCATTATATTCAACATGTTATTATGTTGCATGTTTTCTAGGTGTTGGTTGTGGTATATCCTTCTTGTTTTGTGGTTTTGGGTACTTCTTGTCATATCTTGTTATTGGGATTCCTTAATCTAAATTGGGTTAGAATATGAGTGTAAAAGGAATAGAGTGAGGCCAACCTCTTGTGATGCCTTTAAGAAAAATAGTGATTCTTGGAAGATGGGTTGGTGACTTACACTCGATGGCTTCATGATTATGACCTAATGGTTTCTATGTAGATTGCTCAAGGATGGAAGAGTCGTACCCTTATAGCCTTTGGTATATGAGAAACTCATTTCTCATGTTATGGGGTATTGATGGACGAGGTTAAAATTTTCAAAGATAGGAAAGGAATAAAGGTTGTCATTAGCTAGTTTCTGAAAGGCCAAGAGGACACACTTGTTAAGTAGACATTTGGGGGCTACGATAGATTATCTATCAAGCCAATGTGGGAAAATGTTGTGGAGGTTATTGTGTACTATATCACCCCCAATGGTAAGTATACGACCATTTATGGTTTCTATTCCACTCTTCTAAATCATTTCAGGCATAAGTTACTTGTTTCCTTTCCTTTTATTTTTTGTTGGCTTGGCTTAAGAAGGGAATTATTGACCATATGAAATCTTAGATTTCTTATTCTTCACGAGGGGTTCATTTTGTTAATTATGGAGTATGTTAACAAGTCCACCTCTAAAATTCCCAAGATTCTATTTAAGAAGGCTAGGAAGATGAAGTAGGTCAATGTAGATACTTATTATACAGATATGGTGACTAATATAGAGGATATATAAACTGAGGAGGTCGAGGTCGAGAATGAGGATTATCTAGATGAAGTGATTAACATAGAGGAGAACTATTTTGTGAATATGGTTTCTTTCTCCCTCCCAAGGTTGATAAGGGCAAGAAGAAGAACTGTTTTAAGAGGAGGTTGCGGTCTCATTCATCCTAGATTGGGGGATCAAACACTGGTGTAGAGCATATTGTCAATAATTCTTCCCCTGACGTTGACTATGTAAAGAAGCTCAAAACTGGACAGGTTCACCAAATAGATTTTTACAAAGTTAAAACTAAGGCAAATGATCATAGGGTTGAATCTTCTCATCATGTAACTATTTGGGGAGAGGGAAAGGTTTCACAGATAGATTGGTTGATAATACACAAAACCCATATAATGTGCAAATAGGGACTCCTAAGGAATTTCCCTTTCTCCTTACCAACAAGGAGGAGGTTAGTAATGTTCTTGGTTTAGTGCACAAGAGGGCATTGTTGGGAAATTTCAACTTGCAAAATGGCTCTTTCATGAAATTAATTAGACAAGTTTTAGGATCAAACTTTTGAATATGAAGATTGTGAGAAATGTTGATGGGAATTAACTTTTCTCGAGCGATTTGAAAAATATTAATTCCTCAATGACCAATGATAATCTTTGTTGAAGTCAATTATGCTTATTGAATCAAAAGTTTTGAAGAGAATGTACATGAGTTCTATGATAATAATCTTGAAATATTGTGCAAGATCAATCAATGCTTTATCCAAAATAGTGTAGAGGGAACAAGGATTCTAACCAATAAAATGAATACGCTTAGAGAAGATCTAGTCATGGATAGTTTTAAAACAAAAATTGGGGATGGATTTTGTAGAAAGAAAGATAAGGGTAAAAAGGTTGCTCTAAGTGAGCAACTTAGGCTTCCCAACTCTCATGTACAAGGGCTAAGAATATCTTCTAGGAGGAGAAAAATGAATTATTGAAATTCGCTACTCTAGAGAATAAGTTTCTTGACCAGGAAATGGAAGTTGGTGCCTTAAACAATATACATTAAGTATATTTTTTGTCTTTTTTTTTGTTATTTCTTGGTAGTTTGTTAGTTGTTTGGTTGTTATTTGTTGGTTGTGCTTTTATTTGTGATAATGTTTTGTAAAATGGGTTCTGGGTCTCTTCAAAGTTTGTTTATCCTTTAATAAAAAATAAATAGCAATAAATTTCATTATCTACATCAATGAATGAAAGAATGAGGGAAGATAATGTATTATAATCTTATTTAATCACTCAATAGATTTCATCTCTCCTTACTATCCAGGATGCTTGGAACAAACTTAAGCTCAATTATCTCAAATATTTTCAAATTTTCTTTCAACTATTGGTCAAATTTTTGCATATAAGCATATTCCTCTACAATTTGTAGCACCATTTTCTCTATGGGATTGAGTTTGGAGGGATATATAAATCAAACTTTGCAACCTTGTTGTGCACACACAATGTTTTATTGTCATTAATGCCAAACATTTTACTACTTTCAGTAGCAGTGGGCTCTTGTCTACAGAAGAGGGTTGTAGTATCCAGAAGTTTTGTCTTGGTCTTGTTTCAAGAAGAAGGTTGTAGTATTTGGAAGTTTTGTCTTGAAGATTTTTTTGAAAGTAATATAATATCAAGAATTTGCATATATATCCTCAGTAGTATGTAGAGATTATTGGAAAAACTTGTAAATTATATATTCAGCTCTTCCAGACTACCTCTGGGGTTTTGGAGTTGATTTCTCACATATACAATTAAGTATGATCACTCATATAAATAGTCTATCAGACCGTGTTTTGATTTATTGCTTTGCATTTTGGCTCATCAGTATAATTTGACTTGTGATTCAAGTATGATGAATTTAATCAACATAAGATGTTGTATCTTAGTTTTGATGACTCATTTTGTACTACAAATGAAGTTATTGTGTTTTGTGCACCAGATTGACAAGAAAACATAGTAACAATTTACAGAAATGCTTCACATTCCTCTCTGATGGTGTTTTGGTGTTACACTATGATTACAATTAGTTTTGAGATTCACATTTCACATTGGCCAACCTAATTATCAAGTTCATCTTTTGGGCCAACTCAAATTTTTTTGTCCTTAAGATAGTGTTCAATGTATATGGAAGAGATTTAGGATCTTAAGGAAGGTGTACATTTATGATATAATGTTGCATACATTTCATCAACCCTCCACATGCATCAAATATTGATCATTCAGGTTGGAAACCATCAGATAACACACTAAGTTCCATTAGACCAACTTGATGGATGATTTCATTTTGCAATGGGTATATATTTGGAGATTTCCTTCAGAGGTGTGATATACAGAAAATATATGTTAATAAGAATATGTAACAATGAATAAGGTATAAAAAAATTTGTATAAGACTCTCAGAGATAGAAATAATGATAGACACATGGAAAATGATAGCATTTTGTAGAATTCACTTCTATCAATTCAATTACAATTGTTTTGTTTTTGTAATTAGAACCTACGTAGTATCCTTATTTCTTAGGGAGCAATATGCTTCCTTAGTAGTGTGTCTAAAATAAGCTCTGTAATAAATTGTTTATCATATAGTGAGTGTGATTCTCACTATGGTTTTCCCATTTAGGTTCTCCACATAAAATTATGGTGTCATGTGTTGTGATCTTTTAGTTTTTAATTATTTACTTTTGCCTGTGATATGAATAAAATGAATGAATAATGAATTGTTAATTTTTCATACATGTTGATTCAACCTCCCCCAGCATCCAAAGGTGTTCAACAAACCTTGCATATTAATATTAGCATGTGACTCCTTAATAGCCATTTGTTCATTATTGGTTTAAGGCTTTGATAATCTCTGAAGTACCTTGTGTAATCAATCTTGAGAATTGAATTGAATTTATATGTATCCTCCAATTGGTTGGTTAGCTTTTCTTACTCTATATTTGAGTATTTTTTCAATAGCCTCCATTTCTTCTTTTTTGTTGCTCTTCTTGTCTTCATGTACTTGTTCCTCTAAATATTCTAGCCTTGAAGCCATGATACTCTTGTATTGCAAATTTATTGTTGAAGTAGTTGAGGAGGAGAGACTTGGGATTACAGTACTTAGAGGTCTTGAACTAGAGAAATCAGGGGTATCTTGCATCATTTTGTTGTTATAAGCCTATATTGAATTTATATGTTCCCCATGTGGCTTGGTAAAATGTTCCTACTAATTTCTTGGTGGTTTCTTGACATATAATAGTTGTATGCACTACCAATGATGTTGCCTTAGGGGTTGTCCTGTCTAAAAATATATTTACTATTATCCAGCACTCCTTTGATCTCATGTGTAACCTATACCACTTGTGGCCCTTATTTGTATTTGGGGCCACTGCCCTTGAATTTATAGGGTCTCCCATTTACGACTAAAACCAGGCCCAAATATCGCCAATATAATCATTTCCTACCTCCTTACTCATACCAGCCCTACTTCAAGGCATCATTAAATTATCTACTCTTAGAGGTGATGGTACTGTTGATTCACTTCTGGCTCCTCCAATATTCTTTCTATTATGACCTTTGACTATTCTTCTCCCTCAGCCATTTGGGAGTCAACTAAAGGAGGTTGCTCTACTCTTCTTCTTTTTGGTGGTTTTTCTAGAAATCTTGGAACTGTAGGAGGAATTTGTGGTAGTGCATTCTAAACATCTTCAATTTGATTTTTTTTTCTCTATATTATTGTAAACTAGAGGGTGGTTGGTAGGTTATCCTAACCTCACTCACAAGAGTCTTGTCAACTAACCTCTCCACAATTTCAATCATTTTGTTTATTCTGTCAATGGAGTTTTCAATTTCTAAAAATGCCCCTTTTATAATCAAGATTTTCCATTGTTCTTTGTTGTTCACCCATTTGAATTTTCTCCCATTTGGTCCCCCTTTGAATTATCTCCTAGAGTGTTATGAATACTCTAATTGCATCCTCATCAAAGTGCACTTTATGCACAAATGATGACCTTATGATTTGCATTGTTACCTAATTTATGAATCCCTTAGAATCAAAATTTTGGATAACAGGTTAGTATGCAACATCCTATAATATTTGACGATTGGATATAAGACCCCGACCCTTCCTTTTTTGACAAAAGTTAGAAAGTAAAATGATGATTTAGGTAAGAAGGACCCCTTCTTCTAACCCTTGAAGTGGCACTTCTCAGTCTCATTTATTAACATTGCTAATTCAAAGTTATTTGTAACTTTTTTTGGCACAAACTTTGGAAAAATACGTGGGGCTGCAAAGCATCCATAAACTCTAGCAGTAGTAGTACTGGCATGGAAATATCAATCTACCCAATTGTGCATTAATCCTAATTTAGGATTCCTTTCTCTTGGTCTCAAAAGGTTTAAGATCTCATTAGACAATCCTTATACATAATCTATTTCCATGTGGCCCAGAACCTTTCTAACAAAATGATTCTCAAAGATAACATAGTTTTAATTTGTTGGCCCACACATCAGTCCAACATCGGACTAGCATACACTCACAATTTTCATCAACCCTTTTTACTCGGAGAGCCTTGTTTCATTTTTTCCCCTCCCTACAAGGAGACCCACCCTTTGACAATAATTATGTATGCTTACACCTAGGAGTATTTTCATCATTAATCATGAAAAATATTGTTGATCTCTATTATTTCTTTTATTGTGAATACTTTATTAGGAATAACTAGCAAGATCTATGACATGTATGTGTTCTATTAACAATAACACTTGATACAGTTGATGATCTTAATTGAGAATGGTCCTTGTTAAATCTATGCCTAACTTAACAATATAATTTGGGATTTTGATGTATTATTATTCATGATCTATATAGTGGCACATGTGTTTTCTTAAATAGTTATATTGATGATACAGATTCAATGATCACTCCATGAGTATCTTGAATAATGATGGTTTTGTAACTTGGTATGAAAATTGGTCAGTACCCAAGAAGGATATTTTATAAGGAAGATGATATCAATTGTAGGGGTTTTTGGGTACTCTTGTTAGAAATATAGCATGTAATGCAACTTTCTATTTTGGTACACATATTTACAGTTTTTTATGGGAAATTAGTTAGTGAATGCATCAAGAATATTCATACAAATTTGATCATTAGATAGACATGGTATATGGAAATGCTACTTGATGATTGTTGTTTTATGTATTAAACTTCCATGATGTAATAATTCTTGATTTCAAGTGTGCAAGTACTTATGGATAATGGGATGGGGAGGCTAGTATGATTTCCTTATGATGAAAATTGTTTCACCAACCTAGCCTATATGGAGAGGCTAAGGTATTTCATTAATTGTTATTATTGTGGCATGTAATGTATTGTGATGTGCAATGAGTGGTGATGTGTTTAATGTGAAGGTTGAGTCTATTGATTTACGTATTTAAGATGAATAAATGTTATGTGAAATTATTGTGTTGTAAAGTTTTGTCAATGTGATGTTTTAAGTGAGTTTAATAGTAAAATGTGGCATTAAGTTGTTGGCAAGAAACCATTGTTTATCCAAGGTTAAATGAGTTTATTGATTGATTTTCTCTGTATTATGTGTTTCCTAATGTCCTACGTTATGAGGATATGGTTTGGGGTACATTTAAAAGCCTTGGGGTTAGTTAAATTTGAGCTTTGAGCACTTTTATAATGGCATTTTAAAAAGTGACGAGCTTATAAATTAAACAAGTAAGTGGGCATGAAAAGGATGAGAGAGTGGAGGGAGAAAAATGGAATAAAATTGTGAAGTGAATGTCTTCCACTACCATGCTCACGCATGTGTGAGAAGAGTGGTTAGGGATTCAAAAGAACCAAGTATGATAGTGATGGGGGGATATTCTGATGACATGTAACTGATTGAATGTTTGAAGATGTTAAGTTGATCACCAAAATGCAGAAGGATAATGCAAGACATTAAATAAGTTAATGGATTGTATTGTCATTGATGTCAACTTGATATAATCTAATTGGTTATATACAAAGTGTCAAAGACTTTAGAGAATCAGAGAGATAAAGATTATGCTTTCTATAATGCATAAAAGACAAGTATTCACTATGTGACTTCAAACATCGACGGTCAGTAGAACCCGACAGATAGACATCACCGACAGTCAAGTCATAGTGATGCCCGAGCAAGAAAACCGATGAGCAGAATCACAAGCATACCCGACAGCCAGAAACATAGTGTAAACCAACGGAGAAGCCCAAAGGAACTGAAGTGTTGACCGACGCTATCAAAGAGTTAAAACTAAAAACAACTAAAGTTTACAAATGAAAAAATATCTAGCTAGCATAGCTAAATATAGACTTAACTGGTTGTTATCATTGTTTTCATCGACAAGATAAGCCAGAGTTAAGTAAAAGATTTAAAGTTGACTTGTCTAGTTGGCAAGAAGATCTTATCCAGATAAAACAAGAGTTTTTCTTTAAATCTAATTGGTGAGAATTGTGGATCACGCCAAGATCAAGAAAATCAAGAACCTAACAACGGTGATATCATGTCTATAAAGAGACAAATTAATTCATTACGAATTGGTGTGGGGAGAGAATGAAAAATAGGATGCTAAAGAGAAACTGATGAAGAGGAACTTCATACAGTGCTAATTAATCAAGCTGAGGAAAGAGCTAAAGAATTCTGCGGACACTGAGAAATAGAGAACAACATCACCGAGCACAATCAAAGTGGAGCAAAGGTATAACAAAGATATATTGATCAGATTATTTTATGAGATTACAATAGATCTGAAAATCTGCAAGTACAAGTTGTATATGTGAAGAGATCATACTGTTTCAGTTTAACCATTGATTCAGAAAGTCTCTTAACCAAGTGGGGTTTAAAGATCCTTTCTATATTGAGATACATCCAATGGAGTATCAAAAAGTTTGATCATGAAGATAGCATGAGATGCCAGATACCAATTAACAGGCCAAGTGACTGTTTGATCAAAGATGTTAGCATGAGATGCCAGATATCAAGTGACAGAATAAAATTTTAAATACTCTAACAAGGTCACACCTAACAGTGTGTTTGTAACCTTTAGTAGGGTTGACTCTTCACCGAGCTCACTTCAGAAGAGTGAAAATTTTGGGTTATCGGTCCCAAGTGGTTTTTCCCTTAACAGGGTTTCCACGTTAAAAATCCATGTGTCAATGTGTCTATGAGTCATTACTTTAGTGTTTTTAATTTCACCTAACTTGATTGGATTGACTGGTATCCTCTAGATAATTTACTGTTTGTTGGTAAATTAACATACTACTTTTCGGTAAACATACAGTAGAAGGTTTTACAAAGTATTCCGATCAGTAGTAAATTAATAAAAGTATTTGGAGGCATTCAACTTAAAGGACTAAAGATAACTAGAGGTAAAATATTGTGGTACTAAGTTTTAAGGGTTGATTATTGGAATATTTTTTATGCCACTAATTCACACCCCTCTCTTAGTTATTACTAACAATTGGTATCAGAGCATGTGTGCTTAGAAAGGGATTTTAACAGCTCAAGCAAAAAATCACAAGATGAACAGACGAGATGTGTTCAAGTTGAATAAAGACAATTTTGCATCATGGCAAATAAGAATAAGGCTCAACCTATCAGGTATTGGAAATGATATTGTTCAATACTTAGATACTAAATATGTAATGCCTACAGGGCCTCATACTCTTGAGAAAATAAGAGTTAAGCATGAACATAACTGCATGATGATAGAACTTGCATCATCACTCTCCGATGTTGAGTTTGAAGATGTCAAAACCTGCACCTCTGCTAAGATAATGTGGGATAAGTTGAAGCTAGTACATGGAGGAGATGCTAATGTACTAAGAGCAAAGGCTGAAAGCCTAAGAGGGAGGTTTGATGACCTAAGGATGAAAGAAGGAGAAAACATTACTCAGTATAGCTGCATAATAAAAGAGGTAGTCAATGCTATTCGAGGAATTGGAGGTACACTTGAAGAGGAGACATTGGTAAGTAAAATCTAAAGAACCTTATTGCCTTTATATGCTATTCAAGAAATGGGAGCAGTTGCAAACAATACGGTTACTCTAGATAGTCTGATTGGTAGACTAATATCATTTGAGATGAACAATTTTGATAATAGTGTCTTACCATCTGTGGAATCTGCATTCAAATATTCTTTAAAGATAAGTAACTCAAGTCATAGACATGCTATTAGAAATGATAGTGAAAGTGATAATGAAGAACAAGGAATTGATGAGATTGAAGCACTAATGGCAAGAATATTGCAGAGAGGCAAAGGTAAATATAAAGGTAAATTACCTCTTGTATGTTTCAATTGTAAAGAGGTTAAACACTTTTCTGCAAGATGTCCAAACCGAAGAAAATATGACAAAGGAAATGACAGATCATAAGAGAATAAGTTTGATAGAGGTGACAATAGGGATTACCGAAGCAACCGACAATCTGACAAGAGAGATACCTGAGACTACAAGGACAAAGGGAAGAAAGCATGTTACCTAGCTAAGAACAGAGTTGATGACACTGACACCGAATCAGAAGAGGACATCGAGATGGTATTTGTAGCCATGATGGATGATTCAGATGAAGATGAAGAAAGGTATGTAGAAACTCATATCTAAGGTTAGGAAAAATGATGTCTAGATCATAGATAGTGGCTGCACTCACCATATGACCGGTGATAAACAAAATTTTGAGACTTTTGAATACTATAATGGTGGTTCAATAAGAATGGGTAATGATACACCTTGTCCAGTTGAAGGTAAAGGAACGATAATGTTGAATAACCTGATTAAATGTGAAAATGCTTACTGGGTTAAAGGGCTGAATTACAATTTGTTAAGTGTTTCTCAGTTGAACAATTTAGGTCACAGAGTAGCATTTGAAAATAAGAAGGCAAAGATCTTCAGTGAATCAGGAAGGTTGATTGGTACTGGTGAGCAGACAAAAGGTAACCTTTTCTATCTTGATGACACTAACACCACTTGTTTGATGGCTAGAAACAAAGATATATGGTTAAGGCACAAAAGTTTGTGTCATGTGAACTTTGACAACATGATAAAGATAAGCAACAAAAGGAATGTCAGAGGCTCACCAATGATGACTAAGCCTGAACATATCCTATGCAAGAATTGTCAAAAATGTAAGATGACAAAGTCTAGTTTCAAGAGTAAAACCCATACATCTACTGCAATTATAGAATTAGTCCATACAAATCTATGTGGACCGATGAGGATAAAGAGCTACTATGGATATAGGTATTTTATTCTCTTTGTTGATGGTTTTTCTAGAATGATGACAGTCATGTTTTTAAAAGATAAATCAGAAGCATTTAAGATGTTTAAATGGTACAAAGCAATGGTAGAAAAACAAAGTTGAAAGAAATTGAAATGCTTAAGGTCAGATAGAGGAGGGGAATTTACGTCAGATGAATTCACTGACTATTGCAATGAGCATGGAATAAAAAGATAGGTTTCTGCACCAAGGACACCACATCAAAATGGAATTGCTGAGAGGAGAAACAAATCAATTGTTGACCATGCAAGAACATTGATGATTGAGAAAAGAATCACTCAAACTTTTTGGAGAGAAGCTGTTAGTACTGTTGTCTACACTTTAAATAGAGTACAATTGAAGAAGGACACAAAGAAGACACCTTATGAGCTTTGCTATGGTCATACACCCAATGTAAGTTACATCAAAATCTTTGGTAGTCAATGTTATATTTTGAAGGATGATAGAAATGGAAAACTTGACTGCAAAAGTGAAGAAGGTATCTTCCTAGGGTATTTGACCAAAATAAAGGCTTATAAATGTCTAAACAAGTCATCTAACAAAATCATTGAAAGTGCAAATGTGAAAATAGATGAATTTGCAGAAAAGAATGATAAGGAAAGAAAAAAGGAACCAAAGGACTACAATAGGTTTGTTTATACAGAACCTAACACCTTACCCGAGCAACAATGTGTCACTCCCAAGCATCATAACATTACACCCGAGCATCAAGCTGCAATTACCGATGATTAGGATAATACTCAAAATGATGTTCTGAATAATGGAGATGAAAATGAAGGTGAAGAAGATAATCAAAATGATGAACACGAAGCTGAACTGAAACTTGCCAAGTATAACAGAAGAAATCATCCATAAGATCAAATCATAGGAGATAAGAAGGTTAAAACAAGAACAAAAAGTAAGTCACTGAACACAAGATGTTTACTTTGTGATTTTGAGCCTAAATTTGTTTATAATGCACTTGTAAATAAAGAATGGGTCAGTGCTATGAATGAAGAAATAGAATAGATAGAGAAGAACAATACATGGCTACTAGTACCGAGACTAGATGACAAGAATGTCATCTGTACCAAATGGATATTCATAAACAAGTTGAATGAGAATGGAGAAGTCACTATAAACAAAGCAAGATTAGTATGCAAGGGATATGCACAAGAAGAAGGTATTGATTATGGTGAAACCTTTGCACCCGTTGCTAGACTAGACGAAGTTATAATCTTACTTGCTTATGCTGCATTTAAAGGATTCAAATTTTACCAGATGGATGTCAAATCTGCATTCCTAAATGGAATACTTGAAGAAGAGGTATACATTGAACAACCATAAGGGTTTGTTAATCCAGACGAAAGAAAAATGGCCTGTAGACTACATAAAGCCTTGTATGGATTGAAACAAGCACCTAAAGCCTGGTATGAAAGACTTCACTCATATCTCATTAGCATAAATTTTTTTAAAACAAGTGAAAATAGCAATCTGTACTTAAAAGAAGATACCGATGGTAATATTCTTATTGCTGAAATTTTTGTTGATGATATTATTTTTTGAGGAAATGAATTATTATGCAAATCCTTTGCTAATGAAATGAGCAAGGAATTTGAAATGTCTATGTTTGGGGAGATCAAATTCTTTCTTGGTCTATAGATTCTTCAGCAAGATGCAGACATTTATATCACTCAGTCAAAGTACATCAAGGAAGTGCTAAAGATATTCGAGATGGAAGATTCCAAACCAGTTGGAACACCGATGGCTACTGGATGCAAGCTGACAAAAGAAGACAAGACAAATGAGGTAAAGAAAACCTTATATAGATCAATGATTAGAAAACTAATGTATGTTGTTCATACAAGACCAGATATAGCACATGCAGTGAGGATAGTTGCAATATTCTCTGCTAATCCCAAAGAATCACATATGAATGTTGTGAAAAGAATTCTAAGATATCGGAAGAACATCAAGGACTATGGCTTATGGTACAAAAGAGAAGGAAAATTTGAGCTACAAGTCTATACAGATGTTGATTGGGCTAGAAACATTGATGACGGAAAGAGCACAACTGGAGGAGCATTCTTCATGGGTGATAGACTTGTCACATGGATAAGCAAGAAACAAGGATGCATCTCTTAGTCTACTGCAGAAGAAGAGTATGTAGTTGCTTCTGCAAATTGCTCCAATATTGCATGGATCAAACAATTGCTGCACTAATACATTAGGGGTCAATTTGCGACGGCAGGCAAATGCAATGTGTTTTTGGCTTTTTTTTTCAATTATAGCCCGACGACGTCGCAATTGTGACGGCAACGGGATATAAGAGAAAAAAAGGAAAACATTGCTCATTTGTTATAGCTACCAGATGCGGCAAGGGCAAGTTTGAGGGCAAGTTTGAGGGATAATGAGCGATCGATGAATCAACCATTACAGGGGCAGGTGCAAGAACAGAGAAAGAAGCACCCTGCTGTTTCATAATCTATTGACCCAGCAGCTGACTGAGGAACTAGTGAATGCGCTGGTGCAAAGGCATCCCTGCTATAAATTATATATCCAATAGCAGGGGAGCAAGCCACTAAGGTAAGTCTGTACTCGCGCACGGGAATTGGGGCAAAGGAGCATAGAAGAAGACCAGCCATCAGTTCGCAGGCCATCCCGCATCATCTAGTCCATCAATATCCATAACCTCAGTAGCAGTTCCCACCATACCAAGGCAACGATATAGCTAGAGCCATTGAAAGGAGACTCGTTGCCCTCTACTCTAGCCGCCTAT